>OY992530.1:139248105-139445190 GCA_963921185.1 Dasysyrphus tricinctus | reverse complement strand
AAGAAGAAGTTCACAAAAACAAAAACAAAAAATAATTAATTTTCAATTTCAGGTATTTAAAAAAAATAAGTTTTTCAGTAGTTAACTACCATTATTTTGGCGTTAAGTTTTCAATACTTTTATCAACTACAAGCAGTAGAGAGTAGTGAAGCACGATTATTAAACAATCAGTTAATATAGTTGTTTTTTGGTAATTTGTTGTTATTATTAAACGGAGTAAATAGTGTTCAAATAAATTGGAAATCATTTTTTTGTATACTCCTTATGGTACTTAGTATAGGGTAGAGCGGGGCTAGTTGGACCACGGGGCAAGTTGGACCACGCGAATAACTCAGAAACCACAAGAGCTAAATGAAGACGATCATACACGAATGAAGCATTGTTACTAAATCATACATGCTGAACTGGTTTAAGGTGGATTTCTTCTGCCAAAGGAGAACCACAACGCTAATATGTGTTTTTTGGGTACAAAAGTAAAAAAAACGAATTTGTTTCTTTTTGTGTTATCGTGATGAAAACATGGGATTTTTTTAACAAAGTTATATTAATTTTGTGAGTTCTGTTATTGAATATTTGCATTCCATTTTTGAAATTGAAGAATTCTAAGTGTTGTTTGCAAAGTGACGGAATATATTCATCAAGCTAGGTGTGGGTAAGTTGGACCAGGTGGACCAACTTACCCGCTGAATTAAAAATAAATGTTTTATATTGGAAAATAGTATGAAAATTTTTGAACAGATAAAGTTTCAAAGAGCGAAGAAGAATGTTATGGCTGTATGTTATTATCGATGTGTATGGAAGCATATTCTGAGACTTAATCCGACGAGGAGTGGCAGCAATGCCATTCTTGCTGAAATCAGGCCCATACAAGATTCTCTATTACTGTTCATGGTGCCATGGGGTCATTTAGGTTATCTAATGATGTACTTTGAATTAAGTTATAGTTTGGGATCAAATTAAGTTCAAACTAACAGTGCTTTTGTCCTTAATAAAGCTCCTTTTCCACTTTTTTAGGCTTTGGTCCAACTTACCCCACCAACTGGTCCAACTGGCCCCGCTAGTGGGGCAAGTTGGACCACTTGGACTTTGTGCACTTAAGTAATCTTATTCTTCTGCTTTAAAATATTTTAAATCTTATCAAATTTATTTAAGAAGCCGAAGTTACATTCTTTCCGTTAATTCCATTTTCATTGTTATGTAAGGAATAGGTAAAAAGTTATGAGACTTCAAGTAAAAGGTGGTCCAACTAGCCCCGCTCTACCCTACATATGTACCAAGTTTCAAGATTTTTACTTGCGATTATAGGTACTATAAGGCGAGTTTTGGATTCGTGCAAAAAAAAAATTTGAAATAACAATCAAACATGATATTACGATGATAGAGAACACCAAAAAAGTGGGTGGCAAAATTCTGTCTGTCTGTCTGTCTGTCTGTTCGTCTACAGCCTAAACGGCTTGATCGATTTTCTTCAAACTTGGTACTTAGTGGTTTTTGGTGATTCTGCCGACATGTTTTTTTCATTTTTTTTTAGAACCAAAAATAACGGTACCTGTCATACATTTTTTTTTGGCAAATTTACATAATCGTATTTTTCTCAAAAACGGCTCGACAACTTTTCTTAAAAAAAATTCAATAAATTTATTTTAGTTAAGGCTTTCTTTGGGTGGAAAACCATTTTTCAAAAATGGTTATTAATGGTACCTCCCAAGGAACCATTTTTTTTAATTTTTGATTTTCTTCAAAATAGTATCACCGATTTCAATTATTTTTTTTACACAGAAGCTTTCAAAAAATGTTAAGAGTTTTGCGTACCAACATTTTTGAAAAAATATTTTTTGGATTTTTAAAAAATATTTCAAATTTTTTTTTGGAAAATCAAATATTTCGAGAACGGCATTATAGATTTTTTTGAAACTCGATATTTAAGACTTTTTTAGTACTTTCTAAAATATTTTTAGAAAAAATTTTACATTTATGAAAAAATAACGGTACCTTCCATACAAAAGTGAAAAAACCGCAAAGGAAAATATTTTTTTCTTGAAAACGACTCCTACGATTTTGATTAAACTTTTTTCATATAATAAAATTAGTACGATCTACCATCAAAAATTATAAAATTTTACACATAGCAACTATTAGTAGTACCTGTCATAGAACGTATTTTTTTATTTTGAGTTTTCTCGTTATCAGCTTAACGGATTTAAATGAATTTTTTTATATACAAATTTCAGATAAGATTAAATAATATTGCATATCAAAATTTTCAAAAAAAAAGTTTTTGAATTTTTAAAAAAAGTTAAAATTTTTTTTTTGAAAATTCGATGTCTCAAAAACGGGTTGACAATTTTTTTTTCAAATTTTGTTTTTATATACACATAAATATATAGTTTAAATCTGCATACCAAAATTTGTTCTTAAAATGTTTTAAGAATTTTATATATAAAAAATTAATTTAAAAATAAACCGCTCCAACGATTTTAAATTTTTTTTTCCCATACAATCATATTTCATCATGAATTAAGATGGCATACTTTTTTTTCACCTCAAACTGTCAAAGGATTTGTTTTAGCTAATTTAAGTGCCGTTTTTCATGCTTCTCTACATTTTTCTCTCATAATTTCCATGTTTGTTTATACAATTTTCTTAAACTCGCATTGTCTTGAGCATAAGAGCAAGTACGTGCGACCCAGTCGTGCATTTTATTCTATCCGCTTTCACACTGTTTCCACTGAGAAATCTCCATATAATTTGTATGCTAAATTTCAAGTGCATGCCGGTACGTGTTAATGTTAACCGATTTCCAAAAAAAATTACACTGAATTTTTTTTTGTATTACCTTGAACACATTTAGGGAGAACGAAAAAAATTCAAAAATTTAAGCGCCACCCTCAAATGTACGCCTTTTTTATTTACGGCCAACGGCAACTAGAGCGCCAGTACATTTCTTATGAATAAATCTATTTTCATGAAGTTTTTTTTGTTTGTTATCTAGCACGACGTTTGGAACGTTAGTACCTACACTCTTTTTCACGCCTGTCATTTTTTTTGTTATTATTATTTAAAACTCTTAATTTTAAAAAGATATTTGCCTTGTTTTTGAGTACATTGTTACCTTCACTTGAAAAAATGCTCATGTTAAATACAACAGCAATGCAGAATAGTGCAAAATTGTTGTTGTATTTTACATAGAATTTTTTTTTAAGCGAAGATAAAAATGCACTAAAAAACAGGGCTATGGTTGCTAAAAATATATTAAAATCAATATTAAGATTTTGTTCATTTTATTCTTTTAAGGTCTTGAAAAACTCACTAGGGGTATTGAAAATTGTATTCATATCAAATTTCAAAATACTAACAGTAAAACCGAAAAGAAGTTAAACCCAAAATATCAAATTATTAAACACAAAATTATTAACAAAAATCGAGCTCGAGTTTGTAATCAAACCTATGATTACGATGATAAGGAAGATGAAAGAAGTGCGGGTCTCGTAAGTCTGTCACAATTTCTATCTGTCTGTGCAACCTCAAGCTCTTCAAAAAAAAAATTAATGGTGTTGTGCACCTACCTACCTACAATAATTTTCAAAAAGATATTTTTTGGATTTTTCAAAAATATTCCAAAATTATTAAAAAAAAACAACTTGATCGATTTATTTGAAACTCGGCACCTAGAGCTTTTAACACTCTTTAGAATTAAGTAAGAAAATATTTCACTTCTATGAAAAAATAATGGTACCTTCCATACAAATGGTAAGAAACCGTCAACGAAAATATTAGATTTTTACTTTTAAAAATGGCTCAAACAATTTTATTAAATTTTTTCTGTGTACTAAAATTAGTGTTCAAGAGGCTTATGGCCGATTTCTCGAAAAACTTTTAATTATTTTAAAAGCCTTTCAGCCTTTTAATGATGTTTTTTGGTTTCACCAAATGCTTTTATATATAGGAAGATTTTAAATGCCCTTATAAACTAATAATGCTCGTTTTTGTCTCATTAAATTTTAAAACTCTTTTTTGCTAAGCCATTCCAGTCAACTACAGCTGATATTTTGCTGTCAGAATAATTGTCCCTCATCCATAATGCTATTTCACTTTTTCTCATAGACTTCGCATGTGCGAGGGAAACAACCTCGTTTTTTGAATCCAGGGATGTGAGCAAATTCATTAAAATTAAAACATATCGTTTGTTTATGAAATTGGCCATTAGTTAGTTTAGCGTCTTAAAAATTGCAAGGACTTGGAAATATTTGAAAGTAGATATCAAATACTATAAAAATATTCATTTTATTGTTTAAGCAAATTTTAATTTTTCTTGCTTTTCAAAAAATTTCTCTCTTATAATTTCCAAGTCCTTGCAATTTTTAAGACGCTAAACCTCTTGAACATAATAGCAGGTACGTGCGACCCAGTCGTGTATTTTACTTTTAAGCAAACAATATATTTTTTCCCGTAGTAATCTTAACATATTCATTTCAGATTCTTCTCTTCAAAACATTTTTTTAATAAATTTTTCTTTTTACTTGTGTTGTTAACTTTTACACAATTAGCTCATATAATTTAGTTACGTCTTTTTACCACCACTGAGTTCCTTATTTCCATTTTATATTTTACATTTACGCTTTATATTAAAAATACAAAACATAGGAACCTGATGGGCTAAATGCTAGCACTCGATTCTTTAAAAATTAGAATCCTATGAATTCATATATTAATAAATTAAAATTAACATTCCAGAAATAAGTCGATGCACACTCTTTGACTTTTCTTAACTCGGTTCTGAGAAATTAACAGATTTACCACGATTGTATAATTTTTATTTTTATCAAGCGATTAAAGATTTATTATCTGACATTTCGACAGATTATGGTACAGGTACACTTGTCGGGTCTTGGTCGCGGGTCGAAATTAAAATTAAACAACTGTGGTAAGCATGTTAGTTTCTGTTTTTTCTTACAATACATAAGTGATATTATCGGAACTAATCGTAAATGTATTTGAGATGAAAAATAATTCACCATTGGCTATATCTCATCGCAGACACGAAAAAAGAGGACGTCAGCCTACAGCCTTAGTCCAAACATTTACAAAATTACTGGTTGAAAAAGGTTTATCTGGTGGCAATAGTTAGAAAATGCACTTTCCAGGTTGCATTTTCGACTAAACGTTTCTTATAATATAAGCAACTTCTATAAATGGGATATCAAATGAAACTAAGAAACTAACTAGGAAACTAAGCCGAATTTGAAATTTGTATGCCAAAAACTTAAAAATAACCCATGGAAATTAATGGTTTAAAATATTTTATATCAAAGACTTACCAATACAAAATAAAAGATTTCTAATTTTTTACTTGCGATATAGGTACGTACTATAGGACAAGTTTTGGATTCGTGCAAAAAAAAAATTTCGAGATAACAATCAAACATGACATTACGATAATAGAGAACACGAAAAAAGTGGGTGGCACAATTCTGTCTGTCTGTCTGTCTGTCTGTCTGTCTGTCTGTCTGTCTGTCTGTCTGTCTGTCCGTACCTCAACCTAAAGCCTAAACCACTGAAGCGATTTTCTTCAAATTTTGAACTTAATGTTTTTCTGTAACTCTCCAGAGGGGAAATTGAAATTTTTTGTTTAGCTCAAAAAATAACGGTACTTGCCATACAACCGTTAAGGAAAAGCTTATTTATCTCAAGAACGGCTCCAACGATTTTGATTAAAAAAAATCAGTGTATTATTGTAGACATGATGTACCTTTTAGTAAGAAAAAAAATAACCAAAAACATTTATTAACGGTACCATACTTTTTTTTGAGCTCTAAGTTATTTATCAGGCTGTTTATAATATTAAAAGAACGATTTAAATGCTTTTTATGCTTTTTCTATAATTAATATAATTTTTTAAAGTTCTTAAGCCCCACACAACTTGAACATAAGAGAAAGTACGTGCGATCCAGTCGTGCATTTTATTTAATAAGCTGAGCATAACATTTTATGGCGCAAAAATAGGCTCAAGGTATACTCAGACAAAATAAAGTAGAGGACCTACCCGCACTCAAACTTAACTATTTCTTATTTTTTCTCACAGTTTTGGCACGAAAGTCTCCCATCGCATCGGTGATACATTTCAAATTATTTCACATTCGGCGAAATATTCGAACGCAAATTTTGATTAAATACAAAATACGACAATATGACATAATAGAGAATGTTTAAAAAGTAGGTAAGCCCGCAATTCTTTCCGGCCGTTTTTAAATAATTCCAGACCTACAGACTGGAAAAAAACTAGACTAGACTTGGTGTAAGGAATATTAAATTTGTCACGTATATACTTTATTTTACACGAGCATACACATACGTTTTAATTATTTTTTTCTTAATTTTTGAAAAAAGAACTACCTAGTATGTTGAATAAAACTATCACGAAGCCAATATCAATATTTGTTGTAGAGATATTCGAAACGAGAACAAATTTTTAACCAGTTTTTGGTAGATTTTCTTATTATTATTATTTTTTTTACTTGCGGTATACATATGTAAGTACAGTAGACGCTCGATATAGTGAAGTAATAAAAACCAGGCCTGTTCACTGTATCGAGATTGTTCAATTTTTCGAGCGGGAGTTTTCTAAGGCATTCTAAAGGCGAATTTGATCCCAAAAAAAATTTTTTTTTATTTTCAATTTTCTTCAAAACAGAATGACTGATTTCAATAATTTTTGTTATACACAGGCTTCCAAAAAAATATTTTCTTTTGTACAAATTTCAGATAAAATTAAATAATATTGCATATCAAAATTTTCAAAAATAAGTTTTTGAATTTTTAAAAAAAGTTTCAATTTTTTTTTTTGAAAATTCGATATCTCAAAAACGGGTTGACAATTCTTTTTGAAATTTTGTTTTTATTGGCACATAAATATAAACTTCAGATTTGCATCCCAAAATTTGCCCTGAAAAATGTTTTAAAAATTTTATATATACAAAATTAATTTTTTAAAGAGCCGCTCCATAGATTTTAAACTTCTTTTTTCCATACAATCATATTCATTCAAGAGTTAAGATGGCATTCTTTTTTACCCAATAACTGTCAAGGTTAAATTAGCTGTTTTATCTAATTTAAATATCGTATTTCATGCTTCTCTTCATTTTTCTCTCATAATTTCCATGTTTTTATATACCTACAATTTTCTTAAACCCGCAGTGTCTTGAACATAAGACCACGTACGTGCGAACAAGTCGTGCATTTTATTTTAAGTATGTAGTACCTACAACAGGTAAAATATTACGGAAAACCCTATGAAAATAATTGTATTCAATGAAGTTTGGAATAAATGTTTCATTTGTCAATAGAACCAAGAATTAAGAGAGTTCCCTTTAAATATATGTGGTGAAAGGGTACTGTTTTAAAGTAAGGGGCAAGTGTAGAATAGCCCTTCGAAAAAACTCTTAGATGCACTCATAAAACTTGCCAAAAGTATTAAATTTGCTATGGCAACCAAGATCAAAGAATCAAAATGGTCCATAGCTTAAAAAATTGCCGAATATAAACTTCAAAAGCCAATGGTTTAATAAAGAGTGCTTAAAAGCGAGGCAAAGAACATTCGCTTTCCTCAGGCTGTTTAGAAAATTCAACACCGCAACTTACCAAGAACTCTACAATACAGCCAACTCTCATTATAAAAAGATATGTCGAGCTAAAAAGAAGGAACATTGTGAATTGAACTTGAATTGAAACTTGCAAATTGCAACAATGCAACAGACTTTTGGAGATTAGCAAATAAGTTAAAAGGAATTAAACCGAAGGTTAACAACGAGCTTTCAATCGAAACTCTCAAAAATCACTTTCAAACCCTCCTATGTCCAACTAACAAGGAATCAAACTTTCTCTACAGCAGACCAAACTATTTTAATGCAACCCTAGACAGTCCAGTTTCAATCTCAGAAGTTAAAGACGCATTAGATAAGGCGAAAGATCTTAAAGCTCCAGGATTCGATCGAATACCCGTGGAATTTTATAAATACAATTCAGACGAATTCAAGATCATTCTAACAGAAATCTTTAATAATATATTTGAAACAGGAATCGTACCGATTGGATTTAAACAATCAATAATTTACCCGATTTATAAGAAAGGAGACTCGGCAGATCCAGCTAACTATAGGGGAATTTCACTGCTGAACTCCTCTGGTAAAATTTTTTCAAGTATTCTCCAAAGCCGTCTAGAACTTTGGATGTACGAAAACAAGCTTTTGAAAGATTTCCAGGCTGGATTTCGACCCGGTTATTCTACGGTTGATCACATATTTTTGTTGCGAAGCATAGTCGAAAGCTATATTGGTAAAAAACAAAAGTTATATGCCTTCTTCATCGACTTTAAAGCCGCCTTTGACACCATTGATCGCAAAAAAATGTTTTACAAGCTATATAACTATGGATTGACCCACAAATTTGGTAAAATTTAAGAAAACTTATATGATGAAACAAAAGCAGCTGTATGGAGCGGCAACGACTTATCAGAGTGGTTTACAACGGAAGGAGGGGTCAGGCAAGGATGTAACACAAGTCCATCAATTTTTGCCTTATATATAGAAGACATCATTGAACATCTCTCAGGCGGAATCTCCTTCGTAGGAATGAATATTAAAGCTCTTTTGTATGTAGACGACATTGTCATTTTGGCTAAATCTCCCGAATCTATGCAAATGATGATAAACAGAGTAGCGGATTACTGTGATCGTTGGGATCTTGAACTAAACATATGCAAATCAAAGATTATGATATTTAAAAGTGGTGGAGGCAGAATGTCCAGAGCTGAGAAATGGGTTTTTAAGAGAGAACCGATCGAAGTAGTTAAACAATACAAGTACCTAGGAATTATTTTTACCCCTAATTTGAATATGGAAACCCATTTAACTGAAAAATTAACCCAAGCTAAGAGTGCAATTAGCTCAACATGGAGAAACTGCTTCCAAAGTATTATCTCACATAGTGCAAAATACCAAGTCTTTGAAGCAGTAGCGAAATCCTTTTTGTTTTATGGTGCCCAAGCATGGGGCCATTTATACTTTGATACGGTGGAAAAACTGTTAAGATATTACCTTCGCAGAACCTTTCTACTGCCTGGATACTCACCAAATTATATGTTGATGATTGAAACAGGAATGTCAGCTTTGTTTATCCAAACTCTAAGGCTTAATATAAACTATATACTTAAAGCAATCAATATGGGAGCCGATAGACTCCCACGGAGACTTGTTAACTTTGCAGTCACCAATAACACCTTATGGTATAAGGACATTCAGGATCTAGCGGAGAGATACGACTACACTCTTCAACTAAGCTGGAATTCAAGAAGCCATTGGAAAGAAATTTTGAACACCTTTACTGAACATATAGATGATAAAATGCGACTTAAATGGAGAGAAGATGCAGAAGCATCGACGCACAGAGAAATTTACAGGACCCTGGAATTTAATTTGGGCACCAACAACTACTTCAAGGATTGTCATAGCACCCGAAAGATTTCTCATATCTTTAAAGCAAGAGGAGAGGTGCTCCCATTAAACTTCATGCCGCATAGAAGTGACCTTCCGCTCTTTTGCTCAATATGCACCATGGTACTGCGAGAGGACTCTATACATTTCATAGGGGTATGCCCTGCGTTTAAAGACATCAGAAGGGGTTGCTTTGGAAAACCCATTATGACAGCTGATGAAGTGAAAATTGCCCTAAATGGACCCGATTGGGATGCTTTAGACAGATTTTGTAAAACTGCGTTAAACTACCGAAGAAGAATAATCGATGAAGACTTTTGAAATTAAATCAACCGTATTAAATTTTGCAATAAATAAATAAAATAATTAAAATAAAACTTATGCTCGCTCTTTATGAGTGTTATTATAAATAAATAAATATAAATTGGGTGGCGCAACAGCTCGAGGAGAACCAGGGCCTAGTGACTTACAACTCACAACCATACCTGTGTGCGTGTTTGTTGGGCAGGAATGGAGGGGACCTACAGTTTTTTGCCGAGTCCGAACGGCTAAATGAGAAGCACTTTTTCATGACAAGTATACTCTTGGAGGATTTGTCAGTTCCTCGCAAGAGGCAGTACCTCGAATAAAACATTTCTGTTTTTAGGTGGCACGGCTGGGAATCGAACCCACACCTTCGGCATGACAGTCCTACGCACTAACCATCAAGCCACGAGGTACTACTATGAGTGTTATTAGTAAATTTAAATGAAAAAGAAAAATTAATAATATTAAAACTATTACTAGTTATAAGTACCTAAATTGATAGTTCTTGGCAGATGGCTTTTAAGCCATATCCTTAAGATAGATAAGATTAAAAAATAAAAATTGTACACATATTTTATAGAAATAAATCTATTTTTGAATTGAATTGAAAAATTAAAAAATTGCCATTGTACGTACAAATTCAACACAAGCTTCAACATAAAACTCCAAATACAAAAATATTCATATCTTTGTCATTTATTACAGTACAAAAAAAAAGTTGTATGGCAAAACAGTTGAAAATTTAATGGCCAATAAACCTTTTATAGAATTTTTCTTATTTCCGATGGCGAATGTGCTAAATTTTCGAAAACACTTAGAAAATAAAAAAAAAGTACATTTGTTGGCTTGTAATTTTTTAAATATTAAAAATATCGAAAAATTGTTGTTAACATAAGAGACAGAACATTTTTTTCTACATTTCGCATGAAACACTTTTTCCTAGAACTTCTAGAAACCGAGATATTTAACTAAAACTTAAATGAAACAAAATCCATAAGATGGCAACTAAGCGGTAAATTTCGCGAATGCGAAAAATCTGGGTTAAGATCTTCAATCAACTACCCTTCGAGTAATAAAATAAAACATGGGGATGTTACAAACTGCTGGGTCGCCCATATAAAGTTTTATAAATGCACTGGACTATATAACGAAATATCGGTTATTGCAAACTTATCTTGAAGTCCCGGAGATACACGTATAGGTATTTAATAAAACATGAATTTGTTGATACCGACGAAAAATTGTTATAAAATGACAAATTTTAAGTAAGGATATGGTAGATTTTTTAAACTCGAAATAAAAAAATTAAACTTGTAGGTTTTGCGGTTTTTAGTGTTCATTCAAAAACTATTCCTGGGGGTCGGTTACAGAATTCTGGACCAGGGTGGTAAACTAGCTTTATCCGCCCCTGTTTTAAAACAAACAGTTTTGAATGAATCTCTTTATAATCTTTCGCTTTTAAAGAATAATAAAAACCAATTAATTAGTAAGTGCAAATTTCATGCATTTAAAATAATAAATTATGTGAATTTTTTTTTGGCGGTTTTTTTTAATACGTGATACGCATTTTGCTTTTGAGAGGAACTGGAATAGTCTTACATAGTTTATATCAAGAAAGGTTAAAAGTGTTAGTGGATTTTTTCTATTGACGATAACAATAATTTCTAGGCTCGAATCTGATGATTTCAATTAAAGTTTTAATAAAATAAAAAAGTTTTTCCTCTTTTGATGAATAAAAGGAAATGAAAAAAAAACTGTTATAACGAAACAGCGGATATAACGAACAAATTCTCCAGTCCCATCGAGTTCGTTATAACCGATTTTGACTGTAATTCATCAGAAATTTCAGAAAACACAAAAATATCTTGGATTCAATTATTTTTCCTCTATTCGAATTACATCCATAAGTGGGGGAAAAAAATAATCCATTAAATAGCTACACTTCAACTTTTTCACAAAGCCAATTTTTCATCCTGAATATCTAGGTTGGTCCTACCTACCTAGATACCTATTCCGAGAATTTTGAATATGAAGAAAATTTACAAAGAAAGTTCTTCTGTTTACATAAGTAGGTATATGACTGAATTGTAATTCAATTAAAAGTTAAAATGAGAGGAAAAGCATTTTGGAGCTCATTTGAACTTTTAATTGAATTTTTTTTCTTAAAGAATTTCATTCCAGATGTATGTACCTATATTTTTGAAAACATATTTCGTTTGTTATCCATGTTTTTACTTTTTCGTTGTTAAATTTTTAAATTAAGAAAAAACTGTGGGTACACTTTTAGCTATTAGAAAAAGCTCACAGACAAAAATTTTAAACGATTGTAACCCAACTTAAAATTCCCTTAATTTAAGACGTTTTAAAAAATAAGGACCCGTTGTATAAACGTGATGGTTCAAATTTTGATCCGTGCTTCAAATATTTTTATTGGCTGTAACTAACTGATGGTTCAAGGTTCAAGTATGTTATAGTAGCCAATTTAATGCCTGAGCCATCGTTGAACCTCAGTCCTTTCTCCAAAGTCGGTGTCTTAAAATTGTTGAACCACGAGTTGAATATTATTAACTGGCCCTAAATGATTTTTCTTCTTTAGTCAATAATAATTTTTTTTTTATTTTTCTATAGGTATAATAATTGCAACGTAAAGAAAATATTTACTCGCTTACTAGGTACCTACAGAGTACAGCTCACAAAAAGATCGAAACAAATTAACCCTTTTATAAGATATGTAGGGATATTATTTTACTGTTTTGACCTTTGTTTTCTTACAGAAGTTAACTTTTGAAATTATACATATTTTACCTGTTTAACGCAACCACCCACCCAACTATTTATTTTTTTTCCTTACATTTTCCGCCCAAATGACCCTTTTCAAAACAAAAAAACTTACTACCAATTTGCACATTAATTTTTAACAGAAATTCATTACAAGTGAAGTCCCTTTGACATTTATCTACCTGAGAATTTTCAAACCATGCCATCTAAAGGAATATCTAAACCTTGGACTTAATTAAAATATCTACTTTGCACTTCAATAAATATTCAAATCAAAAACATCAAAGTCAAAATAACTCGAAAAACATAAATTAGTCGGGCAGAAACTTCTTCCTGTTAACATGCCATCATCATCACTGTATACGACATTTGACATGACCAAGTTTTATTGAGTTCAAAACAGAAAATGTAGATAGGTATAGGTAAGGTACCTTGCCTACAATATTTAATTGGCATAGACAACCCTTGTATAATATAAACTTTTATAAACAACAACAAACCCTTTGTGTTCATTGTTTTTTTTTTTAAGAAAATGGCTAAAATATTCCTATTGCTAAAAGACACAAAACTAAAATTAATTACAATTTATTAACTTACCTTTTATAAAAGAAACACTTCAACTACAAGAGTGTTCTACTTTTGCTGTGAATACAAAACAACAACAATGACAGCAAAAAAAAGTAGGTAAACTCAATCGGTAGTGGTTGTTGTTGTTGTTATTCTTGTTGGGTAAGGTAATCCTTAATCCTTGATGTACCTAGTTCGTTTAAAAAAATTCAATTCACTGCACCAACTTTTTCTCTATGTATAATCCAAACTATATGTATGTGTAGTTGGTAGGTACCAATTATTTTTTTTTTATTTCACACTTTTTTCTCCTCTTTTCTTTTCTCTAAGACAATATGTAAATACACTTTGGGATTAACCTCGTTTTTTTGTGTAAGTAAAAGCCTTCTGCATTTAAGTACAATCAATCGAAAGGACACTCAAAAAAAAAAGCAGTTGTAAAAATATCAAGTTAGCACTTATGCAGTGTGTATTTGGAAGAAAAACTTAAAATACACGTGGAAACGTTTAAATCCGAATTAACCACACTCTCACTCGCTTCCACAAAGGCTAAACGATTTATTTTTCTTTTGTATATGCAAAAAGCACCTCTTTGAATAAGCTTCCCGATTGTAAATCGTACAGAACATGTAAAACAAAGATTCACTCTTATCAGTATTCACTGGCGCACTTAATGCGAGACCGTAGAAATCCCCATCATCATAATATTGAAATCATCTTGAGTCCTTGATAGATAAACAGAAATCCATTAGGTGGCGCATATTCAATGAGAGAGCACTGGCAGTAGCAGCAGCATCCAGAATTCACACAAAACACTAAACGAAGTAGATATACACCGAAAGGAACAAAGCGGACAAAAAAGTACGAAAACGGGAGAATACAGGACACCGAACGGGATAAAAAAAAAGATATCACAACAAAGGCGTTACTTTTGTCCCGAACGAACCTCACACAGAATGTCGAACAGGATCTGTACAATCAGTGATGGAGGAGCTATTACTTGGAGCAACAGAGGGCACTGGGATGCACCACAGAACCACTCAATAAGGTTGTTTAAGCTTAATCCTATTTAGGGGACACACAAAATGTGGCTGGTTTAGGGTTTTAATGGATTCAGGGGATTCGTTTTTTTTTATTTTTTTATTTATTTATATATTTCACATTCGATTTAATTTTTTCACGTTCGATCAAAACAGCTGATTTCTTATTTAAATCTTGTGTTAGCACAATTTCACCTTATCCGTTATTTGATTGATGATTGACAAAAAAAAAATTCACACACAGTTATTTATGTTTTTTTTTTTATTTTTTTTTTTATTTGATGATGATTTATAGAAAACAAAGTTACACAAAAAAATATGTTGAATTTTGAACACCCCGTAAAGTCTATGATATACAGTGGGTCGGGAAAACGCGTCGATTATGCCGGAAAGTCTGTTTTCAACTAAACACTGATAGGAAAAAATAACCCCGACAATGTCGACATTTTTTCTATCTACTCGCAATGATGTGGCGAATTGAGGGGGTGTTTCAAAACAATAACAAAAAAAAAAAAAATTATCAGACACACCAAAGAGGTGAAAAATGAAAAACCTTCCCTTAGTGAATTTGCGATACGGCGAAATATAGTACCTTTTCGCTTTGTCCAGCGAAAATGAACCTTTCGCTTGAATTTCTGTAGAAAAGGGGAAGACTGTGTTATTCACCACACTACTTAAAGCTGGAAACTTAAAACACCCCATTTTTGTATCACAGCAAAAGACGGGGAAATAATGCATAGAGAACTCCGAAAGAAAATACATTCTCCGAATGTTTCGACTTTTTATATTATGTTGCTAAGGATTTTCAACCCCTATAACAGTCTAACACCCAACGCAATTCAAAGGAAACGGTCTTTAAAAAAGTTTCAGAATATAATAATGAAAATTGTCTGTGGTAGGATTGCTGCAATCAAAAAGTACTCATTGCACATTTATGGTTCCTAGAGGAAGGTTGTGGTGGTTTTATTTGATTTACTCCCTACTTTTTTATTTTATTTTTATTGATATTGGCAGGGATATGAAGATAAGGAAGGGCTTTTGGAATGGGGTTTGGTTTTTCGTTGGAATTCGATGGGGTCAATAAAAGCGCAATAAATCTTAGTCGTAGATAGTTGTAGAAGCAGGTGACTAAGTGGGGTTATATGATTCCTATTATGTAAAGTTGTTTGTGGAATATAATTTGAGAAATTTGTTTTTGACAGTGGTACTCAGGTAAGTATTAAAATATTCTTAATCTGATTATAATTTTGGACTATGAGCAGACAGCAAGTTTTGTGGGTTAGGTTAGGTTAGGGAGCATTCCACGAAAAACGGTAATCTGATGTAAAATTTAAAAATTTGTTTCTGAGATTAATTTTGTATGAAATGTGAAGCTTCTCTTATTGCTCTTATTAAACAGTTTGATTTTTGAAAAAATAACTAATGGTTACTTAATAAGCACCATTTGTTTCCACACACATTTTCGCATCCGATTTTTCTCAATAGGTATATAGACAACAATTCAATTTGTTGCTCCGATGTGGTTTTAATGATTTATGATTTGAAAACAATTTTATCAAAATAAGAGGTATTTTAAAATTCTGTTAGACGTTAGAGAACAAAAACTTTCAAAACAGAACTGTCTTCATTTATTATTTTAAGGTTGAAATAGAGCTATTCTGCCTGTCCCGTACGTAACGCTAAAAGTATAATTTCTAAACTTACTCTCATTTTAAAAAAGTTTCAGAAATATGAGATATATTTCCAAACAGAATTTATCTACAGTACTTTTAATCCAAAGGAAATTTTAATTTACCTACATTAAATAGATTTTGTGAAATCCAACTTCAAAAGTTTTTTTGGGTTATTTTTAGGTCGTTTTCAGCTAAAAAAAACCCGTTTACAGCGAATTATAATTGGTGATTAAATATTGTTCACCTTTCAATAATATCTAAGTAAACCTACCTACCTTTCACACTAAGGTTGTTAAAATGAAGATGCAGTTTTGTACCTTGTATTCCGATACAAATAGGGTGAACATAAAAGATAAAACTATATTAAAGATAACAAATAGTGATGGTTCATCTGTTAGGATTAAACATAACTATATTTATAGAAATATTACACATTTCTTTGAGTTTTTATAATTCAAGTTAAAAGTTCAAGTGAGCTCAACTCCATAATTGCGTTTCGCCCAGGTACGATAGTTGGACTCATCAGTTAGATCAGCGGTTCCCAAACTTTTTAAGCTGTGGAACCCTAAACAATGCCCAAATATATTTCGGAACCCCATCCTGACAACTGCAAAAAAATGAAAAACAACACATTTCAAAATCAATTTTTTATTTAGTGTGAAGAATGAATCTGTTTCATTGTTTGATTTATAATTGTTTTAAACCAACTTCTATGTCCGAAAGTTGTATTCGCATATCTGGGGCAGCGCCCAGCCTCGATCTGTATTTAGTTTTTGTGTAAGTATACGCTGAAAAGCCTACTTCACAGCGGTACGTTGTAACAAAAGGTAGCAAATTTAATATAGCTTTCTTGGCAAGCTCAGGGAATTCATTCTTAATACCAATCCAAAATTAGTTTAATGATACAGAATAACAGAATCAAATACAAATTTTGATGAAGAGGAGCTCTGCAGATCTATCAGGAATTCGTACTCCTGTATACTCAGGGTCATAGGCTTGATGGCTTTCAATAGAAATAGATTTTGTACCCACTCGATGTCAGTATTTGTATCTGGAAACAAATCCAGCATAGATCTTTTGAGACTAACCAAATGGAGAGCAATAACATTGATAATATCTACTCTGAGTTCAAGCATGTTTTCTTGCAAGAATTCATGTAAAACTGGAAAAGACTCAAAATTGTTCTTTTGTACACATGAGATAGTCCAGTCATATTGTATTTTTACCATGCAAATTGTGGGGTAGCTTTGATTTGTTCGCTCCTTTATGTTTTTGGGGGTGCTGAACCCGAATTCAGCACCTAAAATCAAATCTAAAAATTAAAAATAAATGCATTTTTATACAAATTTGGGGATTTTTTTTCTCGAGGTAATTTTTTTCGAAAAAATGTTTATGGTCATTCTGAAGTATGAACATTTTACTTCAAAATTCTTTTTGAATCTTTTAAATATCTCAATTCGTCTTCGAGAAATCGTTAATTTTCATCTTCCTACCTAATTCGAAAAATTCAGTCAATTTGTGCTCAAAAGGCAAACATTTTTTTTGGAAAAAATTACCTCAAGAAAAAAAAATCCCCAAATTTTTATAAAAAATGCATTTATTTTTAATTTTTAGATTTTAATATCTCAAAAACGTGACGTGATAGAGCAATTTCAAGGCCAGATTCGAACGCAGCGCGTCAAAGACCATCAGAAAAGTATAACTTGGTTCATGTTACAGACAAAAATTCAAATTTTGTCACACAAAGTAATTTCTTAGACCTTTCGAGTGGATTTTCGAAATGAGTAAAAATACATCAATTTTCGACTAGCGCTTGAGTCCAAATGGGTTGTCGTAGAAAAAAACCTTGAAAAGAGATTTATTGGAAATTGTGTATACTTTCAATTGTATCTTGATGTAATTTTCGAATAAAGTTGGTAGTTTTCGAGCCATTCGTGAAAAACTCCCAAGAAATGCACTTTTTGAGCACAAATTAACTGGACTAAGAGCCAGAAGTTAATTTTTCTTTTCAAAGCTACCAGTTTGTCTCTCGCATAAAATACTGTAATTGATTTTTCCTGCAGAACTGTAGCAGTTTCTTTGATCTTCTCGAAAATATCTGCAAGATAAGCTAATTTCGTAATCCATTGTTCATCAAAGAGGTTTGCAGTTGAAGACATATTTTTTTCAGTTTGAACTCAACTCATCACGAAGTTGAAATAACCTGGATAAAGCTTTCCGTCTGTAAGGCCATCAGATTTCAGTATGAAGAAGAAGCGATTCGTACTGACTGCCCATATCTTCACACACTAATTTAAACAATCTCGATTGGAGAGAACGACTCCTTACAAAATTTACTATTTTCACAGCTTCACCGAGAACTTTTCTTTAATCAGTTGGCATTCTTTTCATAACAAGAGCATAACAATGGAAAATATAATTGTATTTTTTTGTTTTTTTCTTTTATTGTTTGTATTTTACTGTTAATATTTCAAGAAATTTGTGGAACCCTAAAAACTCTCCCGCGGAACCCCAGGGTTCCACGGAACACACTTTGGGAAACGCTGAGTTAGATGACTATCGGGAGACTGACGCAAATACAAAAACCGAAACTATGGGGGACTATACCAGAACGTACAATACTCGTAAGTGCGAAAATTTTGAGCGGATGACTACGATTCACCAAACTATGAAAATGGAAGGCACTATATTGTAGCTTGGTTTTAGGTTGGCAACCATAGGAGGAAAAGTGCCAAACAACATATATATAGAAATGGAGTTGTTTGATTCCTATTGGTAGATACATTAAAAAAGAAGGCGTATGAATAAAATATTAATGATGGAGTCGTGGGGATAAATTTATACGAAAACGGGGTCGGAGTTAGGCACAATTAGGATCTAGGAAAATTAAAATGCCGGTGATGGTTGGTATTGGTTAAACAAACGCATTGATTAGGTAGCTAAATAGGTTAATATTGTGGACAAGGCCACAAGGGGGAACATTTTACGAACACAGGGTTGGAGTTAGACATAAAGAGGAATACCAGGAAATTTAAAGTGCCGAGTGATGATTGCTATTGGTAAGGCAAGAGCATTGTTTAGGATGGAAAATAGGTAAATATGATTGACAGGGCCGCAAGGGGGTACATTTATACGAACACGGGGTCGGAGTTAGACGTAAAGGGGAATGCCAGGAAATTTAAAGTGCCGGGTGATGATTGCTATTGGTATAAGACAAAATCATTGTTTTCGATGTAAATAGGTAAATATAGTTGACAGGGCGACAAGGGGCTACCTATATCTCAGGAACGGAAATGCTCCTGGGGATCAATATATTGAAACTTCGTTGTTCCTGGGTTGATTTGACTGAAACTGACATAGGTGATAGCTGATACATAATTAAAAAGGAAAAAAATATTTTCAACAGGGTGTTTCAAAAAAAGTCAACTTCGTTGTTCCTTGAGCGATTTCAATGATATTTAAACAGGTGATAACTGATACAGATTAAAAAAAAAAAAATATTTTCAAAACAGGGTGTTTTATATCCCATTAAAATTTGATTTAAAGTATTGTGTAGATACCAAAATTTTCAAAAAATTATTTTTTGGATTTAAAAAATAAATTCAAATTTAAAAATTCGAAAACGACCGAGTAGATTTTTATTACTTGGTTCTTATCGATTTTTTAACACTTTTTAAGATATTTAAAAAAATATTTCACTTTTAAGAAAAAGTAACGCTAGGTATGTACCTATATACTATCCATACAAATGTTTAAAAATCGTGGAAGAAAATCCCGTTTTTCTCGAAATGAGTCCTACGAAAATTTCATAATTATAAACATTTTTCTCTCACAATATGTATCCATGTTTTTATACATACATATTTTAAATACAAAGCATAAAAGCAAGTACGTGTGTGAACGTAGTCGAGCATTTTACTATACACAAATAAGTTGAAACATATTTTTTTCAGAAAAAAAACTTTTGAATTTATAAAAAAGTTTCGAAATTTTTTTTTTTTAAATTCCATATCTCTAAAAAGGCTTGACATTTTTTTTAACTTCATTTTCATATATTCATTCAAAACTACTGAAGATGGCTTACCAAAATGTTTTAAGAATTTGATTATATAAAAATAAAGAAAAAAAAATTTTCCGACGATTTTCAAATTTTGTTTCCATACATACATATTTGATCAGGAATCCATATGGTAATCTTGTTTTTTACTTGAAATTTCATGATTTAAAAATTGTCTCTCCCATATTTTTCATGTTCTTAATAGAGCCCCCTAATGCCCGTGTATTTAAATACACGTGTTACCCGTGTAATTAATTATCCGTACATGAACCCGTGTTTGTATATTTACACGTGTATTTATAATTACCCGTGTATTTAGCAATACACGGGTAATTATTATGGGAATCGGCACAAATCGGTAAATCGGATGCAAAGGAACTTGAAAACCGGTCTAATTATTGTTTGAATAGTTAAAAAATTGTTTTATGACAGGAATTTCTACTAGTACATTCGTATAACACAGATATTTCTGTATTATTTGCATATTTATGCTTTGTTTTACTTCTTAAAGTTCAAATAAAAAAAGTTTTTTTATTTAATTTGGTAATTACTTACATACACTTATATATTTCGAGGATTATTTTTAGGTCTAAAATTAATATTAAAAATAATAATATATAAAAAGAAATAATTACCTAAGATATTATTTCTTGTATACAGATTATAATGTTTCTGTATTATATTTAAATTTATTTGGTTTTTCTGAACGGCTATATCGATTCTGAAGAAATTTTAAGAGTTTGTTTTAATGAAAGATAAAAAATTCTTAAAAATTGGCTTTAGATACATCCGCCCCCTGCCACGGGACCTTTGCTTTGTTTAACTGAAATACTTTTTTTCTTGGAAGCCACTCAACCGATTTAGATAAAATTTTTCAATAGAATTTTGAAATTAGTTTTGGAACAATCTGCCTACTGTCACTCCCATTTTAATCTATTTTAGAATTTAAAAGAGCAATTTGCAGTATACATTATGTATTATTACGTCTTCTATGATTTGGATGAAATTTAATATTTAATATAATATAATTTAAGTTCAAAGTTGATCTAGACAGGAGTCATCCAGGACAAAAGCTAAGGGGGTGCCAAAATTTAAACTAAAATGTTTAAACTAGATTTTCCTCTAGAGAAATATTTTTTTCTATAATTTTTTGGCGATACAAATTTCCTTTTTTTTTTGGTTAGACAATTACTCTTCTGGGGCATTTCTTTTTTTAATAAAACTTCGTTTTAAGAACATTTTTTTTTGATAATTTTTTTATGAGCTTTTAAGCTTAAATATAATTAAAGTACATAATCTACTTTTTCTTCAGTTTCACTGTGTCGAAAATTAAATTGATGTGTTCTCTATATTTATCATTATTTTTCAATGAGCGCCTTGGGCATGTTACAACCAACTTGTTGTATAGGTTTTAAGTAAAAAGTATAGGTATGTTAGGTACGAAGTGCTATTTGTTTTCTTTCGAAAGGTACTGACCTACTTTAAGGAATCTAAGGACTTATTTTCAAAGAAAAAGAAAATAATGCATAGGTTCGTTTAAATCATCTTTATTAGTAAAAAAATAAATATTAATTCTTCATAAATTTACTATGTACATAAATAAGGTTGGTTTCATTGGTCTTTGTGCCTTAAGCCAACTGTTAAAAAAGCTTTCAGATGAAAATTTACAATTTTTAGAAATTTTCGTTTCAAGCGTAATTTTTTTCAGAAATGTTATTATATGGAAAACTAATTATTAGAAAACAACAACAATTGCTACATTTCTAATGCTAGGTATATTTGTCTGTTTTCGAAGCCACAAACCTATTCTTTCTGTATTTTAAAATTTTATTTTTTCAATAAATAGTTTTTTAAAAATAAGTTTTCAAAAATTTTGAAACAAAATTTTGTTCCTAATCATTTTTTTTAAATACACTTGCCAAAAAAATTAAAGGAACAAGACTTGTTTCAATTTTTTTGACAAATGTATTTAAAAAAAATGATTAGGTACAAAATTTTGTTGCCAACTTTGTGTTTAAAAATTTTTGAAAACTTATTTTTCACAAACTATTTATTGAAACAATAAAATTTTAAAAAACACAAAGAATAGGTTTGTGGCTTCGAAAACAGAAAAATATACCTAGCATTAGAAATGTAGCAATTGTTGTTGTTTTCTAATAATTATTTTTCCATTTAATAACATTTCTGAAAAAAAAAATACACTTGAAACGAAAATTTCTAATAATTGTAAATTTTCATCTGAAAGCATACACAAAAAACTTCCTTATAAAATAGCAAAACTATCAGAAGGTAAAAAAAAAACTTAAAAGCTATGGAATTTTGTTGGGACATTTTTGAAACTTTTAAGGGGGTGGAGAAGAAATATTTATTTAAAGGACCAGTCTATAGTACCTGGAACGTTTAGTTTTGCAAAAACCTTCGATTTTGATACGGAAATACCAACATGTCTACATTTTCCGGTAGTAATGAAGCCCTTTTAAACGTGACAATATTTTCGGCTGTAGAAAAGGAGCGTTCCGAACTTACAGATGTAGCTGGTATAGACAAATATTTTCTGGCTAACATTGCGGTGGCTGGATATTTAGCTTGTCTAAATTTCCACCAATCGTATGGATTCATATCAAACTTTTTTCAGATTCCCCCAAAAAATTTATAAGCTGCTGTTCGATAGTGTAAATAAAGGTAAATAAAATATAGATTATCATTTGGAGCAAAACTGTCATGCAGGAGTGATAATGCGTACCTGGCTCTACAATAAATAACACCAGGAAGCAAAAATATATGTACACATGCATAACATTATGTAAATAGTAAGGTACCATGGTTATTCAATTATTTTCAACTATACCTATGTAACTTACCAACAACTGGCTTCCATTCTTTTTGATCTAGTTTTCTTTCTTTATTCATTCCAATTCCATTGCCATTCTGAATAGTAATTTTGTCTACTATTTATTATAATCTTTATCCCAAATAAATTAAGAATACAGTCAGTTAAAAGAAAAATAGCCACTAAGCATTTGTTTTTTTTTTTTTTTTCAAATGAGAGTAGGTAGGTACGTAAGAGTAGTGGGAGACGAAAACAAATCGAAAAAGGTGTCAAATATGCTAGACCTGGTACGGAGCATAGGCAAAGAATGATTTTTATTTATGCTGCGAAGCGTCTTTTTTAAATATAATGCACGACGTCTGGTTAATCATCAGAAAGAAGCAACGTTCTTTTAAATACACGTGTATTTTTATTTACACGTGTATTTAAATAGTACACGGGTACACGGGTATCAATTCCTTAAAACACGGGTACCCGTGTCACGGGTACCCGTGTAATTAATCGTCCGCCCAAAATCGAAGGCTCTAGTTCTTAACATACAATTTTTAAAACTCTATAAGTCTCTAGAACATGCCATTGGTAAACAAAATTCTATAGCTGACCATGGCCAATTTCTTAAACTAGTTGACTACAACAATTACTGACGAATATTGTTGTCATGCTTTTTTTTGCGAATATCCCATTTTGTATATAACCTAACTTGTTTATTAACAATAGCAATCACCATCCAGGATAACATTTTTTACAACAACCTATTTTGAAAATATTTTTTCTTTTTAAAATCTGTATCAGCTATCACCTGTTTAAATTTCATTGAAATCGCTCAAGGAACAACGAAGTTGACTTTTTTTTGAACACCCTGTTGAAGATATTTTTTTCCTTTTTAGTTATGTATCAGCTATCACCTATGTCAGTTTCAGTCAAATCAACCAAGGAACAACGAAGTTTCAATACATTGATCCCCAGGAGCATTTCCGTTCCCTGAGATATAGGTAGCCCCTTGTCGCCCTGTCAACTATATTTACCTATTTACATCGAAAACAATGATTTTGTCTTACCAATAGCAATCATCACCCGGCACTTTAAATTTTCTGGTATTCCTCTTTACGTCTAACTACGACCCCGTGTTCGTATAAATGTACCCCCTTGCGGCCCTGTCAATCACATTTACCTATTTTCCATCCTAAACAATGCTCTTGCCTTACCAATAGCACATCACTCGGCACTTTAAATTTCCTGGTATTCCTCTTTATGTCTAACTCCGACCGTGCGTTCGTAAAATGTTCCCCCATGTGGCCTTGTCCACAATATTAACCTATTTAGCTACCTAATCAATGCGTTTGTTTAACCAATACCAACCATCACCGGCATTTTAATTTTCCTAGATCCTAATTGTGCCTTACTCCGACCCCGTTTTCGTATAAATTTATCCCCACGACTCCATCATTAATATTTTATTCATACGCCTTCTTTTTTAATGTATCTACCAATAGGAATCAAACAACTCCATTTCTATATATATGTTGTTTGGCACTTTTCCTCCTATGGTTGCCAACCTAAAACCAACCTATAGTGCCCTCCATTTTCATAGTTTGGTGAATCGTAGTCATCCGTTCAAAATTTTCGCACTTACGAGTATTGAACGTTCTGGTATAGTCCCGCATAGTTTCGGTCTTAGTAGTCGTGTTATAGATTCATGACTATCGCACCCTTCTAAAACGCAATTTTGTATCAATGTTTACCGACTAATATTAAAATCACGATAGTCATCTAACTGATGAGCCCAACTATCGTACCTGGGCGAAACGCAATTATGGAGTAGAGCTCACTTGAACTTTTAACTTGAATTATAAATATTTAGTCACTCCACTTAAACAGAAGAATTTCTTTTCAAATTTTCCTCATATTCTATCATTTCTTTGAGTCAGTTTTCCCAGATTGGTGGTTTTTCCAACCAAAATGGGTTGGAAAATCGTTTTGGTGGGAAAAATGGTGGGAAACTTTTCATAGTGGGATTTATGGTGGGAAAATATTTCAATGGTCTCTTTTTTTGGTGGGAAAAACCACAATTCACTATGCCTGCCTTCGAATTGTATCACCTTTAATGATTAGGCACAAAAATCATTCCTGACCTTAAAAAAACAGAAACTTTAAAAAATACTTTTTTTTCTGAATATATACCACACAAATTAGGTACCCAAAATCGCTGACCTTGACAAAATTATAAAATAATTAAAAATTCATCAATGGCTGGACCATCTACTGAAACTAGCTGACCTATTATGACCGTTAAGTGACCTTTCAAGTAGCCTACATACGTTCGTTTTAAATGATCCAATTGATGTTCCAATTTTTTTAGGTGACCTTCATAAGGAAAACTATGGCTGACCAATTATTGAAAAAAATTTACCTTATCAAGATCTAGTGATCTTTCGGATCGGTATACATTTTTTGCGAATATTTCACAAATGAGGTGGCAAAAATCGTGCATGATCTTAAGAAACATTAAGTCTTGATTACAAGTTTTCTAGGGCTGACCAATTTCTAGGACAAGTTAACTTTCTTCACCAATTACTGACCAAATAGATAACATAATTTTTTTGCGAGTGCCAAGAGTGCTGAGCCAACTCTGTTTTTTTTTAGTGTTCAAATAATCTTTTAGGCGAAAAAATATGGGTCGTTTCAGGAAAAAGCACTACAATTATTGAAAACATCAGTTTTATAAATATTTTGATGTAAAACCTTATTGCTTCACATTTTATTATATTTTAATCAAAAACTTTGGTTTTAAAAAAATAAACTGCAAATAAAAGCATTAACAGCTACCTAAAAACAAAGCACGAAAATATCAATATAGGAACAGTAAATTCAAGTTTTTATGAAACGGGATCAAACTTACTTACTTACTTACTTAAGGTGGCGCTACAGTCCGGGGTGGACCAGGGCCTCAACCAACAAGCTTCTTCCAGCCGGCTCGGTTTCTAGCTAGCTGGCTCCAGTTTCGCAGCCAAGTTGGTTGAGGTCCTCTCCTACTTGCGTGCGCCACCTTTTACGCTGTCCACCTCTACTGCGTTGTCCCACGGGGTTGGATTCGAAGACTTTCCGGGCCGGAGCATTGGTGTCCATTCGCTCTAGGTGACCCAGCCATCTTAGTCGCTTTTCACTTTTGAGGCTAGGTCGGTGTCGCTGTACAGCTCGTACAGTTCGTTGTTGTATCTTCTTCTCCATTCCCAATCTATGCAGATGGGACCAAAAATCACCCGGAGAATTTTCCTCTTAAAACAGCCTAACGTGTTCTAATCCACCGTTAACAGTGTTCATGCCCATACATCAGGACCGGGATGATATGCGTCTTATACAGTGACAGCTTAGTTGCTCGAGAGAGGGCTTTGCTTCTCAATTGCCTTTTTAGTCCGAAGAAACAGCGATTGGCAAGAGTAATACTACGTTTGATTTCAGCACTGGTATCATTCGCTGAGTTTACAGCGGATCCTAAGTAGACAAAGTCTCTGCCCACCTCAAAATTATAGCTGTCTATAGTGACGTTCTGTCCTAGACGTCAGGGTTGGGTGTCCTTTCTTGTTGACAGCATATATTTCGTTTTGCTTTCATTCACCGTTAAACCCATCTTCTTGGCTTCCTTCTCAATGCTCACAAAATCACCACTAACATCACACTTTTTTCTTCCGATAATGTCAATGTCGTCAGCGTAAGCGAGTAATTGGACTGACTTTTGAAAGATTGTGCCTCTATTGTTGACGTGAGAGTTTTGCACTATTCTTTCAAGAATGATATTGAAGAAGTCACATGACAGCGCGTCGCCTTGCCTAAAGCCATTTTTGACATCAAAGGTGTTGGTGAGGTCTTTGCCGACCTTGATGGAGCAGCGTGCATTCTCCATCGTCATCCTGCACAAACGGACGAGTTTGGCAGGGATGCCAAAACTAGACATTGCTCTATATAGCTCGTCTCTATAGATGCTGTCATACGCGGCCTTGAAATCGATAAAAAGGTGGTGGGTATCGATTTGAAACTCCTGGGTTTTCTCCAAGATCTGCCATAGTGCGAATATTTGGTCGATGGTGGACTTCCCTGGCCTAAAGCCACACTGATATGGACCTATCAGGTTGTTGACGAATGGCTTCAGGCGTTCACAAAGTACGGCAGAGAAGATCTTGTAGGCGATATTAAGAAGACTGATGCATCTGTAGTTGATGCAGTCCAGAGGATCGCCTTTCTTGAGGATCGGGCAAACAGTGCTGAGGTTCCATTCATCGGGCATGCTTTCCTCCGACCATATTTTGCAGATGAGCTGGTGCATACTCCTAACCAATTCATCGCCAGCCACTTTGAATAGCTCAGCCGCAAGGCCATCAGCTCCAGCAGCTTTATTGGACTTAAGTTTAGATATAGCTATCCTTACTTCGTCAAGATCGGGTGGTTGGAATTGTTGGCCTACGTCGTCCAGGTTGAATGGTGCAATCTGCATGGTAGCGGAATTCGGTTCGTCATCGCCGTTATACAATTTGCAGAAATTAATTTTCCATATCCTCAGCACCGACTGCGATTCCACTACGATGTTCCCCTGATCATCCTTGCAGGCTTCGGTCCGGGCATTGTAACCCTGGGAGGTTCTCTTTACTTTTTGGTAAAACTTCCGAACTTCATTCCTGCAATGGCATCCCTCTAATTCCTCGATCGCACGCTTCTCATGCTCTTTCTTATTCCTTCTTAGAAGCTTGTGTTACTCTCTCCTCTTCTCGTAGAGCTCACGAGCAGCTCTGGTCCTTCTATGCAGTGCCACTTTGTATGCCTGTTGTTTGGCTGCATGTACTTGTCGGCATTTTTCGTCGAACCAGGGGTTTCACTGTGGTGGTCGAGCAAAGCCCAGCACGTCAGAGGCGGCATCTCTGATGGCTTCCTGGCAATTCTTCCAATGGTTCTCGATGCTTGCAGCTGGTGGTATAGGACTATTTAAGAGGATGCGAGAGACTCGATCGGAAAAGGACCTGGCGATTTCTTGCAACTGTAGTCGTCCGACGTTTAACTTCCTTACAGTATTTCTCTGCTTTGGCTTTGGTCTGGATATCCGTAGCATTACTTTGGTTACAACCAGGTAGTGGTCCGAGTCAACGTTGGCTCCTTGGAACGGTGGGACATTCTTGATACTGGAGGAGTGCCTTGCGTCGATCGAAATGTGGTCAATCTGATTGGCGGTTGATTGACCAGGAATTCGCCATGTCCCCTTGTGTATATTGAGATGCGGGAACTGCGTAATAGCTACCACAAAGTTTTGCCCCGCAGCAAAGTCGATTAGCCTGAGCCCGTTATTGGATGTGGTCATCTTCTTTTCCTAGCTTGGCATTAAAATCACCCAAGATAATTTAAATGTCATAGCTAGGGCATAGCTCATATGTCTTGTTCAGGAGATCGTAGAACTCATACTTGGTGTCGTCATCTTTCTCCTCTCTGAGGGGGCATGCGCGCATATGAGGCTAATGTTGGTGAATTTAGCCTTGATGCGAACTGTCGTGAGACACTCGTTAACATAATTGAAACTCAAGACTTCTTGCCTAAGTCTGCCTCTAAAGACAAACCCACATCCAAAGAGACGCTGCCCCTGTGGTCGGTAACAGTCACCGTAATAAATGTCGCAGTCTTTCTGTTTACTTTCGTCCGGTCCATCCCATCGCACTTCTTGGATGGCGGTGATGTCTGCTTTATAGCAGTCTAGGGCTTAAGCTAAATGTTCGGCTGTACGTGGTCTATAGAGAGACAGAACATTCCACGTGCAGATTAGAAGTTCGTTGTCCTTATTTCGTTCGCTAGGTTCGTCAACAGTTAATTCGTCCGAGGCTTTTTGTTGCTTCGCATAGCTTTACGTGGCCGGAAAGTCACCCAAAACCTGGCGAGCCGGATTAACTGCTCATTAGGCCTGTTTTCCAAATAAGTCCAAGTAGCCCGTATAAGGTGTTCACTAAGTAGTTCAGCCTAACTGGAACCGTAGACGCCACCGTTGGTTCCAAGTGGAGAACTCTTCCGCTGCCGCCTGGATAAAGGAGAAATGCCTTAGTGGTGCATAGGCATAGTCCACCGTCAATGCAAGAAATTATAAGCAAGAGATTCTTAATCCCATATTAACAGACCTATGAACATAATTATGTACCTCGTTATTGAAAAAAAGAAACTTCAAGGTATTTATTTGTACCGAAAGTTCTAATTTTGGAATAAGTTTTGTAAAAAAATATTCAGTGCTAAACTTTTTTTCTAAATAAAACTTGTTTTTAGTTAATCCCAAAAGTCAACTAAAAATATAATTTACATACTTAGTTGTTAAACATCACGCAGCATCGAAAAAGCAAATCCTGTTTACTGCTTTTAACTCTCCTATAACCCTCTTTAAATATCATTTTCTAAATACCAATGCCTTTCTGTTTACATAAAGTTAAATAAAAAAATACTTAACTTATAAATCCCTAAAAAGGAAAAGATTTATAGCCCTGGGAAATTATAGCCTTTCAAATATTGAATAAAAAAAAATACCATATCCGCATCCCGAAAATATCACAGAACGGTTTCAAGATTATGCTGTATAAATATTAAAACCCACGAATTGTTGCACTATTTGAATTCGTATTCTTCTTTGCATTACAGAAACAATCCCTAGGATTGACCTGAAGCTAAAACTATCACATACATCCATTGTATACATATAGTACTCTTCGCAGCCTGGCACTGCACTGTGGTTCCACAGTAGGCCATAATTCAAAAAAAAAATTATTACAGTTTCTTCCAAAAACCTTTTAAATCAGCTTAGAAAAACCAAAACTCAATATAAGTAATAAAAAAATTATATTTTTCGGTAATACCGTTAGATATTTGCTTATAAAGTGATCACTTCGTACAAACATATAGCATTTCAGTTTTAGTTCATTAAAATAAGGGCGACTGCAATTAGTTTTTGCTGTTGTTAGCATTGTCTGTGAATTGTTTTGTTTTCTTGGAAGTATTATTAGATAATGAGACTTCCATTATGCATTTTTTTTGGGCCGCTATACGAATAAATATAAGAATGGTGTGGCTGCGAAATTGGGCTTTAAAAAAACTTAAATAAAACTGCGATTTGTGTTTTCTTTTAAGCTTTTAACTGTTACGCCCCGCTACGCCCCCAAAAAATTGTATACTGCAGGAAAGGTACATTTATCTACTTTTAAGTATAAGTTGAATTAGCTGCGGAAGCTTGCGGATGCACTTTTTATTGAACTTTAAATGGCCCTACCTCTAACTGCTTTTATTTCAGAATCTGCCTGAGTATGCCTATTTACTTATATATTTGGTCCTTCACATGGGTTATAGTTTGTGGAAGTAAAAGTAATAAGTCCTTTTCCTAAATTAAACCTTAAAACAGTCTTTATGAGTCCTTAAATGCTGTCTCAAATGAAAATTATACCGCGATTACGATTAAAATACGAGTAGATTTTTGGAACAGATTTTGTCAAAATATATTTACGTTTGCCTTAAAGTGTTCAAAAATAATTAAGAGCTGATATTATCATAATTTTTTTTGTGAAATAATTAACATTTAGGAGTGAAAACCTAAACCTTGGCCATAATCCCAAAAATCAATTATAACGGTTGTTATAAAAAAAAAACATTTAAATAAGCTTAGAATATACCAAACTAATTATAAATGAGAAAAAAATAATGCACTTAAGTAATACCGTTAGATTCTTATCTTCAAAGTGATCACATTGCAAAAACATGGCATTTGAGGTTTAGTGGCCCAAGAGTAAGCGTGCTTTCATTTAATTATTATTTTTACTTTGATATTTTGTGAATTTTTTTTTGTGATGGAAATATTAGTTGAAGGTAAGACTTCCGTTAGATATTTTTTGTGATCCATTATTAAATTGTATATAAAATGAGGTTTAAATAAAATTAAACTTTTAATGAATCAAATGAAAATGTACGTATGTATATAATGTTATATTTAAAGGGCCCTGGAGACGCTCGATCGTGGTACGAGTGAACATAGTTCGACTAAACTCCGCAGACAATGAAACCAAGCTGAGACCAAACTACTCGAACTTTATTATTCTTACGACTTATATGTCAATCATATAATTCACTGTCAAATTTATTTTATTTTTTGTTCAGGATATTTGACATATTTCTTTTTTATTTCTAAAATTTGAAAATTTAAATTTAAAAATTAAATAAAATGTTCGAGTAAACATACGAAACCGGTCCGTAAACAGTCGAATCTGGTACGACGGACAAGAAGCCACGCCCTCGAACATCGAAAAATATCAAAGTCCTTTTGATTTCGGTGAGACCAAATTTTCGTTTAGTGACACCAAATAATTGATACTCGAACCAGCCCGGAGACAAGTAAAATCAACTCGAACATAGTACTCGAACCATGTTCATTCGCACCATGTTCGAGCGTCTCCAGGGCCCTTAATACATAATTTTACAACGTTATATTTAAATACATCCATACTCTATCAGAACTTTTTGGAAAATTGGGTTCAGTCCGATTTTACACCCTTTTACCTAAGGTGCCTCTGAAACAAAAGAAGATAGAGCGAAACCGATTTCAGATTCATGATCAGAGAGTCCAATTTACCCTATGACCAAATATTTCAGGTTGATATTACGCCAGCAAATAATTATGGCCGCCTTTGTTCGGCGGTGGAACCACTGTGCACTGTAGCAAACAGCCCGCAAATGCAAAATGTTCACAGGCAAGGAAATACAGGTCACAACTCGGGCGGGTAAATCCCTTTCAGGACACGTGGCTAGCTGAGCTCTATCTCTGTTTATTTCCTTGCATTGCATTAACAGACACAAAAGCAGGAATACTGTGCAGAAGTCCTATGAGCAATGTGACATTTGAGAGGGCATCTCTAACGCTTAACCTCCGTCATTGCACTGCTATATGGAAGTTTGTTTTGTTTGTGTTGTCGTTGTTTGTTGGTGGTCTGCCGACAGCGGCAATACTGTGTCTTTTTCTAACCCCGTTGTCGTGGGCAAAAGGTCAACAAAGGCAGAGGAGGATTCATGGGAACCCTCTAATGCATATTTTTTTGTTAGCTCCTTGAATGGTTGGTTGGTTGGGTGGTTGGTTCATGGTTGACATTGGCATCATCCTGTTTGAAAGATCCATTTGAATATAGGTGGGATAATAATATGGTAATTTATTTGTTTAATACTTTTCTATTTCATTTGGTCTTGGTTGGGATTGCCTTTTGTCAATTTTTGTGTGACTTAATGTTAAATCCTTATCAAATCCGACACGTGTGGTGATTTGAAAAATTGTGTGATGAACAATTAATTTTGACTCTTAAGCTGATTTCTAATCAAATATATGCATGTACCTCGACCTATGTATATTTTTTTAGATCGCACGAAAAGAGACATTTTAGAACAATTCTGAAAAGCTTCTGTCTGAAACAGATGATCAGTTTATAAATATATTATATAATTAGAGACATTTCCAAAACGATATTTAAGCAATTTCTCTTTAAATGTGGACAAACCACTCAACTCGTTGAAGTACTCGAATTAACTATGAACAATACACCAAATAATGAGTTTGTAACATGGAAGCAAAATCTATAAACTTAAGCTGATAAGGTTGGATCTTTTTTTTTTCAATTTCCTTTAAAGTTTGACTACTGACACCCAGACATAGTTAACCTCAGGATGTTTTCCAGGGGGGAGGGGGGGGAGTTGTTAAATCTTTCAGGGGGGTTATTTTTTTTAATTTGCTACATTTTATGCTGAAACTAAACTCAATTATCAGCGTTTAATTAGCGTTAAACTGGCAAATCATGGAGATCCGACAGAAAAAAAACAAGTAAGCCTATCTTTTTGTTTGTGCCCACATGAGCTTAACTTGAAAACACAACTCTATAAGAAAAAAAAACAATCGTACATAAAAAATTTGTCAAAAGTTGAAAATAGGCATGATAGCACATCACATCGCCTTGCCTTAGACGTTTATCTACATAAAAGCCGAAAATGTTTCAGTAGTGTCTTTAGCATTTACCTACTTTGATGGAGCCAGGATTAAAGCTGAGAATTTTTGAAATGTCGCAAAATAAGTTGCACTTAAGGAAAAAAGGTCGCAAAACAAAATAATTGCCAAAAAGTCACACCATTATCCAAAAAGTCGCATTTCGAAAATAACAGTAGCACAACCATTTTTTAATATTAAAAACTGCAGCAAAAGCAATTGAAATGGTCTTTGAGCAAAAAGGCGTTTTGTTACTGATTTTGCTTAAGTGTTATTCTGCTGAATAGTGATTTTAATGCTATCGGGTAAATTCGAAATTTTATTTCATTTTGATTCCAAAATTAATGTTATAGTTCTTACTGACCACTTTTTATCGGGAAAAGGTCAAAATCCCGCGAGTTTCCGCCAAATAAAACTACTGATTATTATGTTCACAAATCCAGTCAATCAAAGTCGCGCGGCAAGACATGGCAGGACATAAGTCTGCTACTATTTGGCGGAACTTTTTATACTATTTTAAAAATAACGGGTGATTTTTTAAGAGGTTTAGAACTTTAAAAAAAAAAAAAACACAAAAAATTCGAAAAAATTAATGAAATATTTATTTGAATCGATAGTTTGAACCTTGCAATTTAATGTTTAAAGATAATTTCATGCAAATGTTGACCGCGGCTGCGTCTCAGGTAGCCCATCCGCTGAGTCCAATTTTGGCATACTCTTTCACACATATCGGCCGGTATCTCACGAATGAATGCATGGATGTTGGCTTCCAGTGCGTCAATCGAAGCGGGCTTGTCCCTATAGACATTAGCCTTGACATACCCCCACAAAAAATAATCTAATGGTGTCAAATCGCACGATCTAGGCGGCCAATTGACCGGCCCGAAACGTGAAATTAACTGTTCACCAAACTCGCCTCGCAATTGCGCCATTGTTTCGCGTGCTGTGTGGCATGTGGCACCGTCTTGTTGAAACCACATATCATGCAAGTCAAGAACTTCCATTTCGGGCAAAAAAAAGTTTGTTATCATCGCTCGGTAGCGTTCACCATTGACAGTAACGCTGCGATTCGCATCATCTTTGAAGAAATATGGCCCAATAATGCCGCCGGCCCATAAACCGCACCAAACAGTGGCTTTTTCGGGATGCATTGGTAGCTGTTGCAATGCTTCTGGCTGATCTTCACTCCAAATGCGGCAATTATGCTTATTTACGTACCCATTCAACCAAAAATGAGCCTCATCGCTGAACACAATTTTTCGATAAAAAAGCGGATCCTCGGCCAGCTTTCCAATTGATAGTAAAATTCAATAATTTGCAAGCGTTGTTCATTTGTAAGACGATCCATGGTTAAATTGCAAACCAAACTGAAGCTGTTTGACAGTGACACAAGGTACTAAACACACGTCAGCTGTCAAAACCAGTGTTGCCAAAACCAAACCAGCTAAAAAATCACCCGTTACTATTGGAAAAAATATTTGTTTGGAAATAAATATATAGTTATGTCACAGACATCACCCTTAGCCTTACCATATAATACACCACCACTTAACGTGATGAGCGGATATAGTCGCCGCCTTAAATAAACATTAATTCCCGTCAGCATACCGTTGACCATTTCATGGGAATTACTTAAACCTTAATGCATTTAGCATAAACAAATAAACATTAGATCCCGTCAGCATACCGTTGACCATTTCATGAGAACTATTAAATTATGATACATTTTAATATAAACAATTATTTCCCGTATCAAATCTTGCATAGTTGCAGATCTGCCAATACGATCGATTCGTCACCAAGATCCCGTTGTATCTTGCACGAATCATGTGTGTATTTCTTTTGACTATAAATAGCCCTACTCCAATAATTACAGTTTAGTTCTCATTCAAGTTTTCATTCCGTTGTCGAGTTGTTCAGTAGTAGTTATTAAGTTCTCCAGTTCTCGTTCTCATCAAATATTCATAAGGTTAAATTCTCAGTTTAAGTTTGAATATTACAATAAAGTGAACTATAAAAAATAATAAAGTGTTTTTTTAAATTAAATTGGAAACTAAACTCCCAGTGGTCGGGAGTAGAAAAGTCTTTTTTTCTCCATTCCGGGAAATAAGGACATAATTATATTTAACAATAGAATTAAGAGTTGTTGTTGTGCTTTTATTCTGTGCAGAAGTATAAGCAGTAGTGCTTGCAGAATAATCTTCAATTCTGGAAATAATTAAGAGATTCGAATTTGTTCTCAATTTTTAGGGGTTTGAGTGGATCTAGCCATAGATAGGTTTGGATCTGGACAGAGGTGGGCTGGATCTGGGCAAAGTGGGTCTGGATTCTGGACAGAGAGATGAGTCTGATTTATCCTAGTGGGTTTGGATCTGGAAAGAGGTGGGAATTTTAAAATCTCGACACAAAAAATCTCGACTGGTTAAAAGACCGACAGATCAAAATATAGACACAAATTTGACCGACTTTTTAAATTATCGACTTTTCAAAATGTCGATTCTCAAAATGTCGACAGTGATCGAGATTTTATGAATCGAGATTTCAACAGTCGACATTTTAAAAGTCGACATTTTGAAAGTCGACATTTTGATCAGATCATACACTACTCAACAATATTAAAGGAACAAATTTTTTTTCAATTTTTGTTAGCGTTTTTTGAAGAGCTGTATCTTTGTGACGAGTGGTCGTATTGAGTTGAAATAAAAAGCATTTTACAGCTTTATGTTTTTTGTTTCGAGATTTGTTTGCAAACAAATTTTTTTGAAGTACCGTTATTGCGTTATTGCAAAAAATGAGACGAGACAACAAAATTATTTTGTTTTTATTTTTTTTGAAGGTCCTCATTTCTATGGATAAATTTTTTTGAGTCAATTAAATGTCATGATCTTGTTTATTCAGCTTCAATTCAGTTTTTTTGTTGTTATCGTACGGTTTTTTTCGACATGGTTTATCTGACTTTGAATGAAAAAAGATACTTTTAGCCTTGATTACCAATATCTCAGCAAATAATGACGTTATAAAAATTTCAAAGACAGTTTTGGAAATTTGAAAAAGCGTTTTACAAGATTGTTTTATGATTTTGTAGAAATTATTTTTTTTTACCGTTCACCGTTAGTTTTAAAAAAGTACTAAAAACTGACGTTTTGTGGTCTTTTCGTAAATCTTTTTTTTTCGTTGCAAATATTGATTGCATGGCTTGCGTTGGTATGCAAATTTATAGACTTTTAAATCATCAATATTCTTGTAAATTTTCAAATTGATTCATCGAACAGTTTTTCCTCACCAAAACTTCAAAGTCTTACAAACCAGGTAAAGGAACAAATTGTGTTATTCCTAAACAGTGCGTAGTCGTCATCAAAATGACAAGAAAACTGTAATTCCAGTGGATTTTTTTCACAGTTTTGCATTAGTTAAATATTTTTTTGAATTGAAATGAAATAAAAAGTACATTTTTCCAAAAAAAAAATTTAAAAAAAAATCAAGTTTTTTTGTTTGAAAAATTTTTGAAATTATTTTTTCTTTTTTTTGGAAAAATGTACTTTTTATTTCATTTCAATTCAAAAAAATATGTAACTAATGCAAAACTGTGAAAAAAATCCACTGGAATTACAGTTTTCTTGTCATTTTGATGACGACTACGCACTGTTCAGGAATAACACAATTTGTTCCTTTACCTGGTTTGTAAGACTTTGAAGTTTTGGTGAGGAAAAACTGTTCGATGAATCAATTTGAAAATTTACAAGAATATTGATGATTTAAAAGTCTATAAATTTGCATACCAACGCAAGCCATGCAATCAATATTTGCAACAAAAAAAAAAAGATTTACGAAAAGACCACAAAACGTCAGTTTTTAGTACTTTTTTTAAGCTAACGGTAAACGGTAAAAAAAATAATTTCTACAAAATCATAAAAAAATCTTGTAAAACGCTTTTCCAAATTTCCAAAACTGTCTTTGAAATTTTTATAACGTCATTATTTGCTGAGATATTGGTAATCAAGGCTAAAAGTATCTATTTTCATTCAAAGTCAGATAAACCATGTCGAAAAAAACCGTACGACAACAACAAAAAAACTGAATTGAAGCTGAATAAACAAGGTATCTGATCATGACATTTAATTGACTCAATAAAAATTATCCATAGAAATGAGGACATTCAAAAAAAATAAAAAAAAAATAATTTAGTTGTCTCGTCTCATTTTTTGCAATAACGCAATAACGGTACTTCAAAAAAATTTGTTTGCAAACAAATCTCGAAACAAAAAACATAAAGCTGTAAAATGCTTTTTATTTCAACTCAATACGACCACTCGTCACAAAGATACAGCTCTTCATAAAACGCTAACAAAAATTGAAAACAAATTTGTTCCTTTAATATTGTTGAGTAGTGTAGTTTAGGAAATGATGTTTACAAGCGCGCGCTTGTCAAATAAGAACTTGTTGAATCAAATAAGAACTTGTGTCTTAAACATAGTCTTAAATTTTCCACAGCATCAAAAAACTGTTAAGTTCCTGTTAAAAAATCGGACAAGAATTTATGATTCTTGAGTTTATAGTTATTCCGTGCAAACATTTAAGGAAGAGCTTTGTTCTTTAGGTTACTTTCAAATGACCGACAGACGAAATATCGACAAGCCAAAATGTCGACTGGTTAAAATGTCGATTTATATATTATATCGACTTCTCTGTATGGGAAAAATTCCGACAAGTCGATATTTTTCTCGACTTCTATCAGGTTCAAACTGTCGACATTTTAATAAGTCGGTAAAAAAAAAGTCGGTATTTTAACTTTCAAAAAAGTCGATAAAAGTCGACATTTTAGCCAGTCGACATTTTTTTTGTCGGTCATTCGTACGTAACCCAAAATAAATAATTATATATGTAGGTATATAAAATGCACAACAAAGTTGCGATCTTGTTCCGTGAGTTGAAGTTTAATATAATGTATTTAAATATTTTTGGAAAATAATTCTTATGTTGTTTTACGCATTTTTAAATGTAGTTACTTAAACCTTTAACTTAAACAATAATAAAGTTTTTTTTTTAAATGTTGAGATTTCAAAATGGAATTGAAAAAGCTTTGACATATTACAGATAAACAAAAAATACGGACTAGTGTTATCCACTGGCGTTAGGAAATAGCGCCCAAGGAAAAAGCGCTCAAATCGATTTGGAAATAACGCCCAAAAAACACTGAACAAATTGTTGTTGTAAATTTTTTTCTCATTTTGGGTGATATTTCCTTATTTTGCTTTCTTTCATAAAATGAAACAATGCCCAAATTTATAAATTAAAATAGCAAAATGGGAAATAAAGCCCAAAATAGGAAAAATTACCAAAAACAACTGCAATATAAGGAAATATCGCCCAAGTGCAATCGGGGCGATTCCAGATTCTTTAAATTCAAAAGAAACCTTGCATACACCCAACCTCAGCCCCGGATGTATGGGGGGGGGGCAAAGCGGGGCCAGTGCCCCGGGCGGCAGCTTACAGGGGCGCCAAATCCATGTGACTGAACAAATTTAGAATTGCGACGCTTAATGATCAAATTGTATTTCTCTGTCAACTTTAAGCTAATTTTTCCGTCATTAGTTCACCATTTAAAATAATTTTTCAAAAACTATTGACAATTATACTCGTATAGACCGAGAGCTGGGCGATTCCATTCTCGCGGGTGATACATTTAGACTCACTTTGAGTATATTTATAGTAAAATACAAACTTATTTTGATGAAATTACTACTTGAAGGGTTACATTTTGACCTATTAATTTTGGTTTCATTTATATAATTTAAATGAAATAAATAAATCGTCGGAAAGAAGGTTTCAAAGTGCGATTGCGGGTGCAACGAATTTGGCTCACCCTTCTGGATCATAGTACGAAAAACACAAAAGCCTGTTAATTGAGAAACGTTTATAATATTATTCTCACATTATATTGAACGACGTATATCCAAACAACTAAAGAAATAAAAATAAAGTTAGAAAACAAAAATAAAGAATGAATTCTTCGATTTTAAAGCAATCGCGGGTGCAACATCAAATTATCGCGGGTGCAACGCGTCTAACTTTATTGAATATTTATATTAAAAATGATATAACGGAACTGGATGAGAGATTACGTAACATATAATGCAGTTAGTACACTTCTCTATTAATTATTACTAAATTTTTATCATATATGTCAATATTTTTCGAAAATACTGTGTTATATTATTGCCCTCAATATTTTTTCTGGTGGTTGCAATTTTACGACCATGTGTTCAATTGTCGTCAGAAATTGTGATCTTACAACTCCCTCTTCATCCATATCGTTTAGACACAACCCTACTAGTCCGGGAGCCAGCGACCGTTTTCAATGACCAATAGTAGAAAAGCCAATATTTGTATATTTGGTTCATTTGATATCACTGATTACTAAATAGAAGCTCTGCTCGCGCACTAGCGGTGGGTGTGTCTGTGGCAGCCGCCCAAACATGTAAAAAAAATGTAAAACAAAACTGATTTCAGAAAAGGTGAGCTTTTGTGGATACGTTTATGAGGTCGTAAACAAACGAAAAAACGCAGTCAGCTTAACTTTGAGTGGGGGATGTACGTCCGCTTCTCATGTAAACATTGCAAAAAATGCGAAAAAAAACCGATTTCAGAAAAGATGAGCTTTGGTGTAGTGATAGCTATTACGAACATATACACAAAAATACCCGTCCGCTTAACTTTCAGCGGGGGGACACCCCGCAGCGTTTGATTTGAAATGCAGCGCTGCACCATGAGCCCGAGTACGTAGCAATTTTTTTTTTTAAGAAAACGGGAACCAGGAAAGCTGAAATTTAGTATAGTGATAGCTAATATAAACTGCTATCCAAAAAAAATATAGTTTTATAATTTTTGCATCGGAAAAATGCTTGGTTTTCGTATTAAGGGTGCAGTGCATCAAATACAAGGCAAGTGTGTGTTGCATCTTTTTTTTGGTAGAAAATAAATATCAGGACAACTGAAAATTCGTACAATAATAGCTTACATAACCAGTTATAAGAAACTAACAGTCAGCTGAGCTTGAAGAGATGAAAAAGCCGTCCGCTTTTGAGTTGAAAATGCACTGCATCACGTTTCAATAGATTTTAACATACAAAGGCGTTTATTTTTTTCTTATACAAAATTGATTTCAGCAAACTTGAGCATTGGCATAGTAGTACCTTACATAAACCGTTATAAGAAAAAAATAATACCATGAACTTCCAGCGGTGGAAAAGCCGTCCGCTTTGAAGTTGAAAATGCGCTGCATCGCATTTCGAGTGATTTTTACATACAATCGCGTTTATTTTTTTTTATACAAAACTGATTTTAGCAAACTTGATCACTGGCATAGTGATACCTTACATATGCAGTTAACAGGAAAAAATAATACCATGAACTTCCAGCGGTGGAAAAGCCGTCCGCTTTGGAGTTGAAAATGCGCTGCATCGCATTTCGAGTGATTTTTACATACAATCGCGTTTATTTTTTTTTTTCATACAAAACTGATTTCAGCAAACTTGATCACTGGCATAGTGGTACCTTATATATACAGTTAACAGAAAAAAATAATATCATGAACTTTCAGCGGTGGAAAAGCCGTCCGCTTTGGAGTTGAAAATGCGCTGCATCGCATTTCGAGTGATTTTTACATACAATCGCGTTTATTTTTTTTTTCATACAAAACTGATTTCAGCAAACTTGATCACTGGCATAGTGGTACCTTATATATACAGTTAACAGAAAAAAATAATACCATGAACTTCCAGTGGTGGAAAAGCCGTCCGCTTTGGAGTTGAAAATGCGCTGCATCGCATTTCGAGTGCTTTTTACATACAATCGCGTTTATTTTTTTTGTTATCCAAAACTGATTTTAGCAAACTTGATCGCTGGCATAGTGATACCTTACATATGCAGTTAACAGGAAAAAATAATACCATGAACTTCCAGCGGTGGAAAAGCCTTCCGCTTTGGAGTTGAAAATGCGCTGCATCGCATTTCGAGTGCTTTTTACATACAATCGCGTTTATTTTTTTTGTTATCCAAAACTGATTTTAGCAAACTTGATCGCTGGCATAGTGATACCTTACATATGCAGTTAACAGGAAAAAATAATACCATGAACTTCCAGCGGTGGAAAAGCCTTCCGCTTTGGAGTTGAAAATGCGCTGCATTCCTACCGATCCTTAATTATTGTCCGAATAAATAAAGACAATATAAAAATAATAAAACGTTTTTTGATTTTGATTTTGTTTGCATAGTATCTGACTTAACGGCCTTAGGGCTAAAATATATTAATTGACTTTATACATATATATAACCATGTTGGTAGCAAAATTAATTTTCATCTTCTTCGGATTCTTCGCCATCAAACCCATGGTCGCTTTCAATATCACTTGAATCTTCATCGAGCAATGAAATTTCTTCCTCATCATCTGTAATCAATGTATTTATATACATATGTGCTTATAGAAAAAAATTAAATTTAAGAGACATACAAGGACATACATAGGTTAAAACCATGGTATAAAAATATAAGGTATGTTATATGAGGCTGTGAGTGCAAAAGTGGTGTAACCCATTTTTTTTATCATATTTTTTGTTTTTAATCGATTTTTGATACTATTTTAACTGAGATTCAAGGAGTATACGTCACATTTTTGGAAAGCTTAGATATTTTAGATATTAAAATTTTAGCTTTGATGACTTTTGATGCATAAATGTAAAAATACGAGGCAAAAATATCAAAAATGCCAAATAATGGGTTACACCACTTTTGCACTCACAGCCTCATATAACATACCTTATATTTTTATACCATGGTTTTAACCTATGTATGTCCTTGTATGTCTCTTAAATTTAATTTTTTTCTATAAGCACATATGTATATAAATACATTGATTACAGATGATGAGGAAGAAATTTCATTGCTCGATGAAGATTCAAGTGATATTGAAAGCGACCATGGGTTTGATGGCGAAGAATCCGAAGAAGATGAAAATTAATTTTGCTACCAACATGGTTATATATATGTATAAAGTCAATTAATATATTTTAGCCCTAAGGCCGTTAAGTCAAATACTATGCAAACAAAATCAAAATCAAAAAACGTTTTATTATTTTTATATTGTCTTTATTTATTCGGACAATAATTAAGGATCGGTAGGAATGCAGCGCATTTTCAACTCCAAAGCGGAAGGCTTTTCCACCGCTGGAAGTTCATGGTATTATTTTTTCCTGTTAACTGCATATGTAAGGTATCACTATGCCAGCGATCAAGTTTGCTAAAATCAGTTTTGGATAACAAAAAAAATAAACGCGATTGTATGTAAAAAGCACTCGAAATGCGATGCAGCGCATTTTCAACTCCAAAGCGGACGGCTTTTCCACCGCTGGAAGTTCATGATATTATTTTTTTCTGTTAACTGTATATAAAAGGTACTACTATGCCAGTGATCGAGTTTTCTGAAATCAGTTTTGTATGAAAAAAAAAAAAAATAAACGCGATTGTATGTAAAAATCACTCGAAATGCGATGCAGCGCATTTTCAACTCCAAAGCGGACGGCTTTTCCACCGCTGAAAGTTCATGGTATTATTTTTTTCTGTTAACTGTATATATAAGGTACGACTATGCCAGTGATCAAGTTTGCTGAAATCAGTTTTGTATGAAAAAAAAAAATAAACGCGATTGTATGTAAAAAGCACTCGAAATGCGATGCAGCGCATTTTCAACTCCAAAGCGGACGGCTTTTCCACCGCTGGAAGTTCATGGTATTATTTTTTCCTGTTAACTGCATATGTAAGGTATCACTATGCCAGCGATCAAGTTTGCTAAAATCAGTTTTGTATAACAAAAAAAATAAACGCGATTGTATGTAAAAAGCACTCGAAATGCGATGCAGCGCATTTTCAACTCCAAAGCGGACGGCTTTTCCACCGCTGGAAGTTCATGGTATTATTTTTTTCTGTTAACTGTATATATAAGGTACCACTATGCCAGTGATCAAGTTTGCTGAAATCAGTTTTGTATGAAAAAAAAAAATAAACGCGATTGTATGTAAAAAGCACTCGAAATGCGATGCAGCGCATTTTCAACTCCAAAGCGGACGGCTTTTCCACCGCTGGAAGTTCATGATATTATTTTTTTCTGTTAACTGTATATAAAAGGTACTACTATGCCAGTGATCGAGTTTTCTGAAATCAGTTTTGTATGAAAAAAAAAAAAAAAAAATAAACGCGATTGTATGTAAAAATCACTCGAAATGCGATGCAGCGCATTTTCAACTCCAAAGCGGACGGCTTTTCCACCGCTGAAAGTTCATGGTATTATTTTTTTCTGTTAACTGTATATATAAGGTACCACTATGCCAGTGATCAAGTTTGCTGAAATCAGTTTTGTATGAAAAAAAAAAAAATAAACGCGATTGTATGTAAAAAGCACTCGAAATGCGATGCAGCGCATTTTCAACTCCAAAGCGGACGGCTTTTCCACCGCTGGAAGTTCATGATATTATTTTTTTCTGTTAACTGTATATAAAAGGTACTACTATGCCAGTGATCGAGTTTTCTGAAATCAGTTTTGTATGAAAAAAAAAAAAATAAACGCGATTGTATGTAAAAATCACTCGAAATGCGATGCAGCGCATTTTCAACTCCAAAGCGGACGGCTTTTCCACCGCTGAAAGTTCATGATATTATTTTTTTCTGTTAACTGTATATATAAGGTACCACTATGCCAGTGATCAAGTTTGCTGAAATCAGTTTTGTATGAAAAAAAAAAATAAACGCGATTGTATGTAAAAATCACTCGAAATGCGATGCAGCGCATTTTCAACTCCAAAGCGGACGGCTTTTCCACCGCTGGAAGTTCATGGTATTATTTTTTCCTGTTAACTGCATATGTAAGGTATCACTATGCCAGTGATCAAGTTTGCTAAAATCAGTTTTGTATAAAAAAAAATAAACGCGATTGTATGTAAAAATCACTCGAAATGCGATGCAGCGCATTTTCAACTTCAAAGCGGACGGCTTTTCCACCGCTGGAAGTTCATGGTATTATTTTTTTCTTATAACGGTTTATGTAAGGTACTACTATGCCAATGCTCAAGTTTGCTGAAATCAATTTTGTATAAGAAAAAAATAAACGCCTTTGTATGTTAAAATCTATTGAAACGTGATGCAGTGCATTTTCAACTCAAAAGCGGACGGCTTTTTCATCTCTTCAAGCTCAGCTGACTGTTAGTTTCTTATAACTGGTTATGTAAGCTATTATTGTACGAATTTTCAGTTGTCCTGATATTTATTTTCTACCAAAAAAAAGATGCAACACATACTTGCCTTGTATTTGATGCACTGCACCCTTAATACGAAAACCAAGCATTTTTCCGATGCAAAAATTATAAAACTATATTTTTTTTGGATAGCAGTTTATATTAGCTATCACTATACTAAATTTCAGCTTTCCTGGTTCCCGTTTTCTTAAAAAAAAAAATTGCTACGTACTCGGGCTCATGGTGCAGCGCTGCATTTCAAATCAAACGCTGCGGGGTGTCCCCCCGCTGAAAGTTAAGCGGACGGGTATTTTTGTGTATATGTTCGTAATAGCTATCACTACACCAAAGCTCATCTTTTCTGAAATCGGTTTTTTTTTCGCATTTTTTGCAATGTTTACATGAGAAGCGGACGTACATCCCCCCACTCAAAGTTAAGCTGACTGCGTTTTTTCGTTTGTTTACGACCTCATAAACGTATCCACAAAAGCTCACCTTTTCTGAAATCAGTTTTGTTTTACATTTTTTTTTACATGTTTGGGCGGCTGCCACAGACACACCCACCGCTACTCAGAGCGCTGATTTGCAATTTACTTACCTGTGATACCAAATGAAGCTCATGACAAAATACCAGCTTTTCTGGAATCAGTCATTCAAAACGGTCGCTGGCTCCCGGACTATACGTAACTATATAGTGTAATTTTTCTGCCGAACTTGTAGTGTACTTTAAGAGAATATAGTTACAAACCCGCGCAAATATCTTTTGGCAAGACTATTGCAGTGAAAATAGTACAGGTTTCAAGGCATGCCTCTGCTGGTAATAATAAAGTTCAAGAGAGAATTTTGGAGATTAATCTTCTGAATCACTATAAACATCGGAAGCGCGCAGTTTTTGTTTTTTAATAAGGAGGGACTAGCCCGATATATGTATGCAGAAAGAGCAGATATATACATTATCAAAAAACTGAATTTCTGTTTGCACCGATCGTATAAGTGGCCTTAAATCATAATCTTCCCTAAAACTATCCGTTTCGATGATGGTAGATTTCAAAATAACTGTCATCTGAAACTAGACGATAAGGTTCGTGCCACAGTAATGTTGTTGCCATCTTCTGATTTAAATTTTTTTTTTTTGAAAACCCAGTATGTTTTTTAATCGTTCCCATTTATCAACTAACACGTCTTTCCCTTCATCAATTTCTTGTTCAGAAATAAATTAGATGTTTTTTGAGAGATTGTGAGCCACGTTGTGAAAATTCTTCTTTCCCTGCCATTTAACTTATATTTTTATAAAAAAGAACAAAGTATTACATTAAATTGTTACAAAAAAACAACGTTGAACAACAAAAATTATAATTCAAGACGTATTTTAAAATAAAATATAATACATTACTCAATAATGTTAGTAGTCAGTAAGTTGCACCCGCGATTCTAATTTACGATCGCGGGTGCAACCGATTTGAATCAACGTTTTTTCGAAATTCAATTTACAATTTACTCCCAATGCGACTGATTTAATTTTGTTTTTGGTTTTTGCTTACTTTCACAAAGTTTCAAAACGATAGAACTTTATTTTTGTAAAAAAAAAACAAACTTTTATATCTTTTATATCGCGGGTGAAACAATTTTACAATGGCTTTTTGCGATAAATGATACTAAAAAAATAATAACAAATATTTCAATATTTTTGGACAAACGATTAAATCACATTTGTGACCACAAGTCTAACAAGTTAATCATTACCTCAACTGTCGGTAATGTCTATTTCGCGCTTTTTTAGAAGTCATGATAACTGCAGTTTGCACCGACCTTGCGTATGATAGTTTTGCGAAGCGTAAAAAAATGTCTTCTTTACATTTGGTGAGCAAAATTTTTTTTTTGTTAATAAATAGAGTTCTTCTACTTTGCATTGTTATCAAAAAAAGTAAAAAAAATTGTAATTTGAAAATTTATGCCGAAAATTGTCTCCAGCGGAATCGCCCAGCTGGTGAACGTTTTGCTCAAAGTTTTTTATACCGGTCCAAATTTTGTGGGCATACTACTTCCATCAATGCAAACTTCATGGTAGCAACCTGGAAGCGAATTCGTAGCCCTTTGACCACCTAAATGCACTTTGAAAATGCAAAAAAATGAGCGAAGTTAAAGTGTTTTATACCGCTCCAAATTTTGTGAGCATACAATCAGTATATTTACAAACTGTATGCGACCAACCTGGCAGCGATACCGTAGCCCCTTGACCACCAAAATGCAAAAACAAAATAAAATCGTTTTATACCAACCAAGTTTCATTCACTTGTAATTTAAATAATTATATGCCGTTAACCTGGCAACTCTAGGACGGCCCTAAGACCAGAATAATGCGTTTTTAAAATGCAATACAAAATAAAAGTCGATTATCGTGGTCTTTTGGACGTCTTAGCGCTGCAAGGTTGCTGCCATGAAGTTTGCATTGATGGAAATAGTACGCCCACAAAATTTGGACCGGTATAAAATACTTTGAGCAAAACGTTCACCAGCTCTCGGTCTAATAACTTGATTGGAAAATTAAATATAAGAAACGAACTATAATACATTGTTGAAAGTTTTTCTGTTGTATTTTACCAATTGTTTTATGAATTGTATGTAGCTGCATTCTTACAAAACTGCCCCTCCTCCCTGTGTAAAGAATTATTTGCTGGATACAGGCAACTTTACTACACCGTATTTTAGATATTTTTTGGTTCACAAAAAAACTAGATGCACACAAATGTAGGAAATCAAGTGCTCTACAAGAGTAAAAAAATTTTGTTTAGATGAACACAAAGTGAGTTAAACGCTAAAAACCATTTTTACAGTTATAAGAAGGTTTTATAATACAAATTCTATATACAACTGAAATAAATCAGCCAAGTAGAAGACTTAGCATTAAGGATTGGACTTGTTGAATTATTGATTCAAAATAGCTTTTTATGGCCTTAAGTCCTATAAATTGGCGTTTCGTTCGGCTTACTCACTTGAACTCATCAGTGACATAGTGAGGGCTTTGTCATACGCAATTTATATTAAGTTCAGTTCAATTCAACTTACCTGAATTTTTCAACGAAAATCCACTGATCCAACAAGATTAGAATTCCTAATCATTAAGCTGGAAGTTTTTTTTTGCCCTGGGCCAGGCATAGTTTCTATATAAGAAGGTTTTATAATACAAATTCTATATACTACTGAAATAAATCAGCCAAGTAGAAGACTTAGCATTTTTACAGTTTTTCGACAAAAATTTTTCATGATGTCGAAATTTAAAAGATATTTTAATCAACAAAATCAAAAAAAAAATGTACTCTTAGTTCTATAGGAGTCGAGAAAATGGCATTTAACTTTTTCAACACCTTCTTTCAAAATGGTGGATATAACAAAATTTTCCACCAGCCAAAAACTGCCCTCACGCATATTAAAGAACCAGCCAATCTAAAATGACTTGTGTTTTGAAATTGTGTGTCAATTTCATTAAAATCGTTCAAGGAACAACGGAGTAATAATATGTTGACATTTTTCGAAACATCCTGTTTTGAAAATATTTTTTTCTGTTAAAATTATGTATCAGCTATCACGTGTAAATTTTATTGAAATCGCTCAAGGAAGAACGAAGTTGCATAATGTCGACATATTTTTGAAACATCCTATTTTGAATATATTTTTTTCTGCCTCTGTCAATTTCATTAAAATAACAACGAAGTCCCGAAGATTTCAAAACTTTTATCGAAACTTTGTACTTCGAGACTTTATATTGCGTAACTTTGGCTTTTCGAAATTTTGTCCATTCGTAAAATTACATTTTTCTTTCTTATTAGAATGGTTCGTGAGTGGATCTTCAATAATTGTCCCATGATAAATTCGGGAACGAACAATATTTTACAGATCCTTGCATATGATTCGAATGAAAACGAATTTAATTAGGAACCACAAAATAAGATTCGCGATTGAATCAAAAATAAAATTCCCTTTTTCTGTGAATCGTCTTTGTGTAGACATTGTCAATTTTCTTATCTATAATGAAAAGTTTCTCAATAGGTATGGATTGAAAATCCATTAAAAAGTTTTATTCACCCAGTGACAAAAAATCCAAACAAGTAGGTAGATATGTGGCTTTTTTAATTTTTTTTCAAAAACGGCAGGGGCGCAAAAATCAAGTTTTTGCCCCGGTTCGGAAAAATCGTAGATCCGGAGCTGCCCAACCTCGCAACCACCCCAAATCCTATAATGAGCCCAAGCAGGGGGATTGCAGGGGGGCAGTTATAGTTATTGTTTTTTATTTACGTGGGGCTTATTTCCAGTTATAATTGGGCATTAACCCCCACATAAAAAGGGAATTAACCCCCGCGGGGATTAATGCCATTTGAAAAAGGAATTAACCCCCACGGAGGTTAATAACGCGGGGGCTATGGCACTCCACCATATTTTGCAAAGTAGACTTGAATATTATTTTTATGTAAAATACCGTGTTGTGAAATTTTATTTGCTTTGGAACCAACCATCTTTGAAACCAAGCTCAGCTCATTCTTGATAAGAAAAACATCTTAGTCATATGAAATATTATCCAAGTTCATCTTCGTAGCCATACTTTTGTAACAATACAGAGCTAAATCCGAACTTTTATTTATTTCCCGACCGACCTATGTAAGTATGTACATCAAACGCTCAAGAATGATTGGTCATATTGTTGTAGAAGTGGAAAAGTTGATTTTCTCTCTAATTTTTATGGAGATTATTAATTGGATTTCTTGATTATACGGCTCCAAATTGCTTTAGCAAATTGAATTTCAATGTTGGTGCGGCCAGAATGCCAATAAGCAAACAGACCGTTCTCTTTCTAACTATATGACTGTGCCCATAATTTCTTCTGCTTTTCGTTTTCATCATTTCTCGGTTACCTTTACCCAAAAATGTTGATGAGTTTTTGTGTCAAATTAGTAAAAGAGGCGGAAATGATAAAACAGACAAACACGAACTCAGGCTCATGTACACATATCTTTATATCCTCACAAATGAATCAACTCGAAGACTTTGGTACGTACAATACAGCATACAGAATTAGGAAAAGGATAATGACGAAAGTTCAGAGAAAATATTTCCTCTGGTATTTGGAAGGAGCTGCATTCGCCAAAAGGACATGCCATGAGGGACCAAGGACGGCAGAAAAGGTGTTTGTAATATTCTTCAGATTCGTATTCAGACGGAACTGCCGGGTGAGATATGGAATATTCAATTTTCCTGCTAAGCCAAACGAAAATTTAATCCTTTATATCCTAGAAAAGCAGAAAAGAATGTAGGTATAAGTGGAGTGTTAGTCCCTGTGAATGGGCTATGGATGATAATTTTTCATATTTTTCTTTTTGTGGATCCCCAGCGAACCTCAGAACGCAGAGAGAAAATACGGATACTGATGGAAGATTACATCTTGAATAGAAATGCCCTTGAAATTGTATCCTTTTGGCGTAGAAGTGTTTAGACATTTTTGCTGTTTAAAAGAAAAAAATATTGATTGGGGTCTTTATGTTTGAGAATCGAATTAAGGTCGATTATATTGAACCAACTTGGGGTAGGTAGGTAGGTGGGGTGCATCTTTTTGTTGAAGATTATTGGCCATTTTCGCTTTAAAATAACAATGCTTGCTTACTATGAAGATTGATTATAATACGGGCGCTTGACTGTTTTTTTCTTAGACAAAAATCATTACTCTTTCAGTGGACCGAATGATTTATTTGAAATTTATTATTTTTTCAGTGGCAAATCCCTTAGCATGGATTTCAATCATTTTCATTGGAATGAAATGAAAACGATAGATAAAAATGTGCCAGGTTAGGGACGATTGTTGTGAAGTCTGATTTTGGGATTATATCAATGCTTTTGAAAAATGTTTGGGTTTTCGTTTTTAAATGAGACATTCAAACTTTTTGATTTGTTTTCCGTATTTGAGGTTAAAAGGTCGATTTTTCACTTCTGTTTTAAAATTGTTTTGGAGATTGGAGTTTTTTGTTATATTGTTGACACTTTGAAGTGAGATTATTAAACAGGGTTTTAAATTGTTAGTTACTTTTGTTGTTTATTAAAATAAAATAATTATTTTTGGTGCAAGAAAAGCTTTTGGAGAACCAGGAGCAGTGAGTTTCAACTTCTAATCATTCCTGTGTGAATGTTCTTAGTTGCTAGAAATTCAAAGGTTCTATTACCATTTTCTGCTGAATCCGAGAACCTAAGATTAGAGGCACTTTTCCGGGACAAAATATACTATTGGAAAATTTGTCAATTCCTTGCAAGAGGCGAAATCTGAAAAAAAATTTTAATCTGAGTGCATAGACGATGATCTTTTTCAGGATGCTGAATGGTGAAAATAAAGCAAGGGCCTTCAAAAATAATTAACTTCGATCAAATACCTAGTAAAAAGAACAGGAACTTCATTGGCAAATGACTTAAAAGTTCCCATCTGAAACGTGAGAACAATCTACACCCGAGGTGCAAGTAACAAAATTTGAATAGGTCCCCACGCGGTAAGCAAAAGGTAAATATGTATATACCTAATCGCAATCCAGAAGATGAAATAATTTAAATCAGGTTTGGTGAACAAAAAACTTTTACAAGGTGCACAGATTCGTCGTTCAACAATTGCATTACACCCCGACTCCACAGGGCATACAGATGTCCAACATCGCAACCACAATCCAATCAACAATCAACAGATTTTTTTTTTCGCTGGGCATTTTATGTCATGTCGTTTCATTTCTCTCTCACCACTACTTCTATCTTTTGCAATAATACACGCCTTTTAGACTCCAGTTAACAGTAAAGAGACTTTTTTAATATCCGACTGCCTCGAAATACAACGAAAACCAGAAAAAAACTCACACGCACGTGAAAAGTCAAATCTCATGTCGTGTTCAAAAGTTGATTTTCTTCGACATGTCGTCGACAAGACATGGATTTTTCTGGCTCCATTGGATTTTTATTAAACATGTTCATAGTCTTGGCATCGTTCATGGCAAGTGGAGCCAGCATGCTAACAACAGTTAATTTCCCCAGTTAAGAAGTTGAAGGTTACAAAAATCATGGTGATTCCCAAGAAAGGTAGTAGGGACATGGCCATCATACGACAGGCCAATACCCCTCCTTAACCTAAGTAAGCTCTCGGAATAGCTGATGCTAAAGAAGATCAAGAATTTCTGCGGCGTAAACAACATAATCCCAGACATTCATTTTGGTTTTTGGAAAAGGTATTCAACACTGCATCCATTCCTGAAGTTTCATCATGACATCACCACAGCTTTGAACAGTCATAGAGTATTCAAGTGTACGGATTGAAGCCCTAAACCATAAACTTCACATACTAGGCTTTCTTTATTCAACACTAATAAAAATTATATTCTCTTTTGTTTCTTTCAAAAACTTTTTCAACTGGAGAACTGCAAATCTACAATGAAGAGCGTCAGAGCTGGAGTTGACTAAGGCTCAAAAATTAGACGACTCTCTACAACATCATGACCTCTAATCAACCAGGTTCGAGAGAATGTATGGGAACCTTCTCTTCGCTGATGACTCGCTTACATGTTTTTTTATCATAGTTACCTCTATTGACAGCTGTCCAAGAAGCAAAGGTTCACGTCCGCAAAAACTCTTCGAGTTCTACACGAAATGGGATGCACGGATGAACACATATCCAAATCAGAGCTAGTCTGCTTCCGGAAACTAGAAGACTAATGCGTCATTTCACTGAAAGCAGCAGAAGCATCAGCACTACCAGATGGAACTATATTACCAACTAAACGCTGCGCCAGGTACCTACATATAGTCATCAATTTCAACGAGCTGCTGACATTCATCCCCTCAAAGGCCAACAGTTTCCACCGCCCAGTGGGAAACTGATGAAAAAAAGAACTAGGCTAAGCCAGCAGACAAAATTTTTAATCTAGAAACAACTTCTGAGACCAGTTATCAGTTACAGCTTCCCTGTATGGTTCACTTTCTCCAAAACAGCTTTGGAGGAACTGCAAATATTTGAGAGGGAAATCCTGAGGATATTCACTGGACTTTTTTCGATCGTCAGCAGCGTAACCAGTTCATTAACGAACAACTCTACTCTTAGACCAAGGAAAAGGTTGTCCCCCTGGACAAGTACTTAATGCTATATGGAGAAAAATTGGTTAGAATCATCGCCAACCACACTAATCAACTAACTAGAGCGAAGATAAGCCAACAACGATATCCAGAACCAAGGTATATATGTGGGAGGGGTGCGCCGACAAAAGACTCGTTTGTTCAGTTAAAACTGATTTAAATGTTTTATTTCACAAAGTTAAGAATTAACAATTTATAGATAATTTAGATTTAAGTAAAAGGGCAATCAAAAACAGTAATCAATTTATAGTTTAAGTTTAGAAAATTAAAGAGCAAAAGTTAATAGAAAGGGTCGATGCGTCGCGATGTCGTAGCCGTTGCGTGGTCGTGATCGTTCTATCTTCTCTCTGTCGATAAGCTTTTCCTTGCTGACGGGTATTTGGCTATCGAATGTTTCAACGGTACCAAGGATTAACAGAAGATGATGGGATGATATGATTGAATAGTGGCGTACGGATTAGGGGTAATGAGTAGGCACATCCTACATCCGGCCATCCTGTGCTGAATCCGTCTCGGATGAATCAGATTCGGTTTCGTCATCATCATCACTTATCCATCGTTTCATAAGATCTGCAGCAGATGACGTCTTATTGGGGCCTTCGTGGTTTCCAATTTTACTTAGTTCGTAGCGATCGTTGCGTTTGATTTTTGTCACTTCATACGGACCAAGGTACTTAGGTTGAACTTTAAGTCCTGGTCCAAATTGCGTACGTTGTATTGCCACAAGGTCGTGAACGGCGTATTTATGGGCTGGTTTTCGGTTTTTGTCGTAGCTTTTACAGTTTTCCTTCTGCAAAGTTTCTATTTGAAGCTTAGCGTTTTGTCGTAGCTCAACTCTGCTTGCTTCGAATTCGTTTCGTATCTCCTCTTCCATCATTTCCGAAAGTCTCTTATCCTCTTCGTTTCTCATGGGCACACCGATCAAAAGTTCAAATGGCGTTTTTTTTGTAGCTCTGGAAACTGTTGAGTTAATCGTTCGTTGAAGTCGTGAAACATGTTGATACCATTTAAGTGGATTTTCAATCGATAACTTCGTGAGCATTTCTATGATGATACGGTTCATACGTTCCACTTGACCATTACCCCTAGGAACACCAGTCGTGATTTGAACATTTTGAATACTTCTTTGCTCGCAATACTCCTTGAATGCTGTCGATACAAAGGCAGCGCCTTTATCCGATATAATTCGATGAGGATTTCCAAATATGTCCTCGAGGAATACCTACCATCTTTTTAAGAACTTCATCCGTTGTTGTTGTCTTGACTGGAAAGATCCACACAAATTTTGTAAAACCATCCATGACAGCGAAAATATACTTATAGTTCTTAGCTGTTGAGGGCATCGGGCCAAGGTGGTCTACATGATAAGTGTGAAGCGGTATATCTACTTTTTCTATAGGATTAAGGTAACCTTCTTGTTTTCCGCTTTTCTTGACTGCAAGAATGCAAGAAACACAATTCGAAATAACATCTGCGACTTTTTTTTGAATTGAAGGGAAGTAATATTCCTGCCTAATTATCTTTTCTACCTTTTGTGCGTTGATGTGACCTGGTTCGTGCACGTTTCGAATAATTTCTTTTTGCATGATTTTTGGGACAGCAAGTAAGTAAGAGCCTTTGACAAACTTGTATAAAACACCAGATCTGTTTACGTAATCTTCGTAGCTACCTCGTTGCAGTACATTAAGAATCAGTTTACAAGTTTCATCTTTGCTTTGCGCGCTTTTAACTCGATGTAAAATGCCCGTTTCGACGTTTGTTATCGTAAGTACTCTGCTAAGGGCGTCTACATGTTTCATGGCAGTGCCTGGTCTATGCAAAACCTCACAATCGTATTCTTCTAGTTGTAGAGCCCATCTCGCTACCCGTGAACATAACTCTTTTTTTTTCATAGTCATCTGAAATGCTAAACAGTCAGTGAAAACTTTAAACCTGAGTCCCATTAGATAAACGCGGAGTTTGTTTAAAGATCTAACTACAGCAAGAACTTCGAGCTCGTAGCTGCTGTATTTTTCCTCTGCAGGCTTAGTTTTGAAACTCAGATAAAAAACTGGGTGTAAAGCGTCATCGTGAAGCTGGAGTAGGACTGCTCCAAGGCCTATCTTACTCGCATCGGTATGCAATTCAGTTTGTAAGTTTGGATTAAAAATTTTTAAGACAGGGTCATTACACAGAAGATCTTTTAAATGTTCGAACGCGGATCTTTGCTCATTTCCAAACCGATAAACAGTAGTTGTGTTTCTAGTCATATCTGATAGAGGTTTCGCGATTCTGGAATAATTCGGTATGAATTTTCGGAAAAATCCCGTTAACCCGAGAAAGCTTTGCATTTGTTTAACGTTTTTTGGTTCAGGGAAGTTCCTAACTGCTTTGGTCTTTTCGATCGAGGGCTTAACCGTACCGTGTTCGACAATATGTCCCAAAAACTCTATACATCGTAACATAAATTTGCATTTTTTCCAATTAAATTGAAGACCGTTTTTAGCTGCGACGTCTAAAACTAACATTAACGTATCGAAATTTTCGTGTTCATCTTTCGAAGCGATTATAAAATCGTCAACGTAAATTCGCACTAGCTTTTTTAGGATGAGGTCTTTAAAAATTTTATTTATATATTCCTGAAAAACGGAAGGAGATATACAGAGACCAAACGGCACTTTACAAAACTCATACTGCGCATCAGGTGTTAAAAAGGATGTATACTTTCTACTTTCGGGAGCAATGTCAACGTGAAAGAAACCATTTTTCAAGTCTAAGGTCGTAAATACATGGGCGTTGTAAAGTTCATCAAGAACATCTTCCATAAGCGGAAGCGGATACCGGATTTTAATAATTTTCGTGTTGAGTCTTCTATAATCAATGCAAACGCGATAACCACCGTCCTTTTTCTTCGCGAGCACTATGGGACTTGCAAAATCAGAATTACTAGGGACAATAACACCTCCGTCCAACCATTTTCTAATTTCTAACTGGACGATCTCTTTTTCTTTAGGAGCTAGTCTTCTCGCACGTTGGTAAATGGGCTTTTCATTTTCTAGTACGATATTCATTTGAACACATGAATTTTCCGGCTTTTGGGGTCTATAAGCTTCAATGGCATTTTTGAGACGCTCTTTTAATTCACAATTTTGAATGCCATCAAAGTTACAAATTTCTTCACATTTCATTACGTTATGGTCTATTTCAAAAATATCGTTTTCGTTTAGTTCGTCGACAAATGAGTTTGAAAATATAGGGGTTAGTTTAACTTGTCCATTTTCAATATTCAAATTTGCGTATTTCAAAATCTCTGTACCAATCAATATATCTTCTGATAACCATTCATCGCTAACTATATCGAAAATAAGCATATAAGTCGTGTCCTGAATCATAACCGATAATTTTAAGGAACCAATCGATTGTCGAATCTCTTGGCCCAATCCCGCAAGGAGAGTACCCGAGTTTTCGATTTTTTCATCTAAACGATCAAATATGGACTTCTTAACAAGTGACAATTGGCTACCTGTTTCGATAAGTGCACTAAACGAAAAATGTTTGATTTTTAATTCCACTAACATGGTCGGAGTGGTAATTCGATTTACTTTCGACACTTTTTTTGGACAGTTCTTTGACAAATGTCCAAAATCACTACAATTGAAACATCGTGAACCTTTTTCCTTGTAAGGACAAACATTTGTGTTATGGGTCTTCGCCCCACAATTCACACAACGCTGTTTATTTGGTTCTTGGTCTTTCGCGATTGTTTTTACTGGCTGAGCTTGCGCGCGCTCATCACCTCGATTCCTTTGCCTTTGTACTTTCATTTCCTGATAAATTTTGAATTTTAATTTTAGTTCATCGAAAGTTTTTGCCTCAAATAAAATGGTTTTATTTAGAATACTATCAGGTATCCCGCCTACTATATAAGACAATAATGACTCATTATCAACTTTTCCTCTACTTGCTATCTGTTTCATATGAAACATATACTCAAGGTACGTTTCGTCGTTGCGTTTCTTTCGCGCTTCTAAATCGCGATGTGTGACCAAACTAGACGTTGTCTGGCCAAACTCTTTCGTTAACATTTTTTGCAATTCGTTCCAACTATGTACACCCGTTTCTGATTCTATCGCTAACTTCGCGGCACCCCTCAAAAGTCTTCTTGCATACAAATAGCGCTGTATATCATTCCACCCACATACACTTGAAATGTCATCAAATTCTTTTAACCAATCTGTAATTTGTTTTCCCGTTTCACCATTAAAAGTTTCAAGTGAATCTTCTACGTCTTTAAATACAAAATGATTGTTTTGAGCCATTTTTACCGATTCACTGTTTTCGTTATTTTTTGGAGGGTCGTCAATACCGTTTTTAGTTAAATCGATTTCAATTTGATTAATTTCGTTTTCGTTTTCACCGTTATCGATACTATCGGTATTGGATAACGTTTCTTCAATTTCAGACATCAAAGCTTTTCTTAACCTTTCTATCAATTCTTTCTTTAATCTATAACTTGACGATAAACCACGTTCTTTTAAAAGAGATTGAAGCTTTTTAGTAGATAGCTCCTCTAACTTCATTTAATGCATATACAAATTTTATCTTACACAAATTAAAATAAATACCTATCTGTCATTTTTTAAATGATTTTAATAAAAATGATTTAAAGTTCAATATATTAAAAATGATACTTATCGGTTTTAATCTTTGCTTTTATCCGTTATTTATTTGTGCAGACTGTACTTATAGAGAATAACTTTTTTTCCGTGGGAATGGGAATGATTTTTTTTTTCATATAGCACTTCACATAGACATAGCACTTTCACAGGTTAATTTTTTCTTTTGCATGCAACATCCAATTCACAATTTTTTTTTTATTCGCATGCAACATAAAATTCACTAATATTTTTTTTTCTTTTAAAATTAATCGCTTTTAATCAGCACTCGCACTCATAGTTCACAATCCGAAACCGATTTATAGAGATTAAGGGCAAGGGGATCTTAACACTTCTGACACCATGTGGGAGGGGTGCGCCGACAAAAGACTCGTTTGTTCAGTTAAAACTGATTTAAATGTTTTATTTCACAAAGTTAAGAATTAACAATTTATAGATAATTTAGATTTAAGTAAAAGGGCAATCAAAAACAGTAATCAATTTATAGTTTAAGTTTAGAAAATTAAAGAGCAAAAGTTAATAGAAAGGGTCGATGCGTCGCGATGTCGTAGCCGTTGCGTGGTCGTGATCGTTCTATCTTCTCTCTGTCGATAAGCTTTTCCTTGCTGACGGGTATTTGGCTATCGAATGTTTCAACGGTACCAAGGATTAACAGAAGATGATGGGATGATATGATTGAATAGTGGCGTACGGATTAGGGGTAATGAGTAGGCACATCCTACATATAAGTGCTAAGGAAATCCTGGATATTACTTCAACAATCAAAGCCGTACACTTCTTCTTTTACGCAGGGTGACCAGGGTCAGCCTATTACCGCGGCTAAACGTCAACCCCATCTCAACCGTGACTGAACAACCCGAGGACGACAAAGTCAGTTCAGCCTGCCCAACTAACAATTTAAGTTGTTTAAGTGTCAATACAAGCTATTTTCTGACTTGTCTAGAAACTTAAATTAGCCTTATGCAAATCATTTTGGCGCACATTGAAGAAGCTATTTGATTCCCTTAAAACCTTTCGTCACAAGTCCTATGCAATTAGATAGCTTTCCAACAATATTGTAAAAAGGTCTTAAAAACACAAAATATTGCTCAACTAAACAAGTTATAATAAGGCTTGTATAATAAGGCATTGAAAAGGCCATACAAACATTTTACATTTACGCCTTATAAAAGCCACTCAATGCAGGTGTAATAAATAAAAGAAATTTGCTTGCTTGGAATTATTTTATTTAATTTTTATTATTTTTATTTTGTGAGTTTATTTTCTTTACGGGAGTTTGGATAACGTTTTCCTATATTCTGAAATGATAAGAATATTATTTAATTTATAAAAATGTCACTTACTTTTCCGAGGATTGAACTCGCATCTCTCCAATCACATATCCAGCACGCTACCCACTACGCCAAGTCGTAATTCAGAAGATGTATGTTAAAATTCTAATGAGTTGATACTTGTGCTTGTACAATCTTACCAGCAATATACAGGTAGTTAAGGTCACGTTTTGGATTTTAGACAAATTCACTCCAGATTTTAATCCTAATAATACGATGACAGAGAGCATCTACAACTATGTATATATTTGTAGATGAGTCATCTAGCCAAAATCATCTGATATGATACGATTTTCTTGATATTTGTTACTTTTTTTTAAGTTTAAAAAGTGTGAATCAATTAATTCTTGAAGGGTTTGGAAGAAGAAATATACAAGAACATACGAATTTATATAGTTATGTATGTGGGTATAAATCTTAAACAATTATTTCTCTATTATTATGTGAAGCTACATAACACTTCTATTTCTATCAAATCACAATTTTAAAAATAAATTTTCTCGTTAAGGAAAAAACTTAATTATAACAGCAAGTACGTGTGACTCGTTGATGTATGTTTTGTGTCCGCTGGTAGGGTAGCTTACTGAAGAAGGTAATCATTTCAATAAGTTTGCTACTAACATTTTATAAAAACTATATATTTCGTCATAGATGTGCACAGCTGTCACAACCCATACGAAATAGCTCACGAAATGAGACAGTAATTTCATTAAGTTTGTCACAAACGTTTTATAAAAACTATACATTTCCTCAAGGAGGTACACAGCAACACAGCTGTCACAAGCCAAACGAAATAGCTCACCAAAGAAGACAATCATTTGATTAAGTTTGCTACTAACATTTTATAAAAACTATTAATTTCCTCACGGAGGGATACAGCTGTTATACAAACAAAACTATATGGCTCACCAAAAAAGGCAATAATTTCAATAAGTTTGCTTTAAAATTTTTATTTTATTTTTAAATGATTTAATGCCGAATTCCTTAAAATCATTTCAGAACGATTTTTGGTTCGATGGAATTTGTAAAAATAAAATTTTTTTTTATGTGGGATTGTGTGTGCCATTTGTCAGTAGATTTGAGGCAAAAAGCAAACACACTTATGCGCATATAAATTCATATCAAACATTCAAAAGTGCATTTATTTTTTCGCATTGTTTTGTAAGATTAAAAACAAATATATTTACGGGAAAAGTTGCAAAAATAAACAAAAATAGTTATGCATTCATTAAAGTTAAGAAAAAAAAACACTAATTCTATCAAGAAACACATCAATCGAGGAACACATCGGCGAGCGCGCGCTTCATAGTGTTAATTGGCTTTGGACACTTGAAATCGAAGTTCGTTGATGTTTTGATAACTTCTTATTAATTATTCACTATTTTTTGACGAATTAGGTTTTTTAATAAAATATTTGTTTTTAATCTTTTCAATTTAATGACGAACACTTTAGAATATTTGTTACACCCGCTGCAGAATATTTTCAACTCCAGAGAAATGTAAAATCTTGCTGCTGTGTAGGTGTAGCAAGCTTATTTAAGAAAGCCGTATACGAATTTATTTTGTTTACTTTCAGTAAAACAACTTGGGCAGGCCTTAAACAAGGGTTTTATACTTAAGTATACAAGCCTTATGTATAACTTGCTAATTTCACTTTAAAAGGCATTAAACAGGCTATAAACAAAAATAAATATTGGAAAATGGTTGAATTGTATAAGAAAGCCTTTTATTAGTTCTATGTGAGCTATAGCTTATCAGATTTTAAAAATCGGACCTAATACAAGTTAAATTGTTAGTTGGGTGGGGTGGGGGTGGGCGTTTGAAAATGCTAATTTTTCCACTTTTCGTGTTGATGGTATAACCACTGCAATTTTCTAATGTAAACCTCCACCACTTTTTTCTTTCTATATATGACCATAAGCTGGTCACACTTAAATATTTTGACATTCTCCCTCATTACGAGCATAAAGATTCCAGACGCTTGAATTTCAGCCTTGAGCCTGCCAGACGTCATTTCAATATACTCAAAATGCATTTTTCTAATGTAAGCCTCAATAACTTTTTTCCAAGCTCAAGGCTGAAACTTAAACGTCTGGGACCTATACGCTCGTAATGAGGGAGAATGGCAGAATATTTTAGTGTGACCAGCTTATGGTTATATATGGAAAGAAAAAAGTTTTTGAGGTTTTTATTAAAAAAGTGCATTTTGAGGATACTGAAATGACGTCTGGCAGGGTCATGGCTGAAAACAAAACGTATGGGACCTATATTTTCGTAATCAGGAGATTTTTTCTGATTTGTTGGTGTGTCAATCATTCGAAAAGTAATTTTTCTTGCATTTTTTGGATACTTGAGAGCCGTCTGGCAGGGCCAAGGCTGAAATCAAAACGTCTGGAACCTATATATTTGCAAACAGAAGATTTTTTGTGATTTTTTGATGTATTATTCATTTGGTTATACCTTGAACTCCAAAAGTTGATTTTTCGCCCACTTTGGGGGGCGTCTGGCAAGGGGAAAGCTGAAAGTGAATCGTCTGGGACCTATGTATTCGGAATAAGGGCAGAATTTTATGTTGTTTATATGTTAGTTGAAGCGGTTATACCATCAACACAAAAAGTGGAAAAATTTGCGTTTTCAAAAGCCAACCCCCTACCCCGGCTGAAAAAAAAACCTGCCAGACGGTTGGATTTGGTTTAGTATTGCGTATATCTACACACATATTTGGATAAATTTTGGTTATACCTCCACTCCTAAAATTTGCTTCCGGCTCTTAGATCATATACTTTTGGCCCCTTTAGGAGGATTCTTATGACTTCCTGGACAGATCTCACAGAGTCTCTCTGGAGTTTGGGCTTATCAGGGACTTATAAGCTAAAGTGAGAGAAGAAGAAATATTCGCCATATTTGTAAGCAAGCATGCATATCTAAATTTTTGATTAATAGGCTTACCAGCAGCTCGTAAATTGGTTTACATAGAATGGTGCACTCTCAAAGCTAGTGATCCAAGAACCATTTGCTAATTAACACAAGGCTAGTAACGACCAACATCCGAGATGTTGGTTTGTTCGTTGTGAGGGACAAACTTTGAATCCGAGCATTTCTATATATTACGACAAATTTCAGGTCTCAACTGTTGAACTAAAAAAGGTTGTGTCTCACCCAGAAAAAGAATTTCGACTTTGAGCAACTAAGAAGTTAGGAAACCTTAACTTTCCAAACTTTGCAAACACTGTACTTTACCACAAACGTAAACAATCAGTGGCCCCAGTATTGCAAAAAAAGGTAACCGAAGTCTTCGTAGGCTATAAGACACTCCAGAAAAAGAACATGATATTTTCTGGGAAAAGGTGATAAAAGATTCAGATGCTAATGCTGCTATGCTGCAGACAACACCAACAGTACAACGCAAGATCATCGAGGGATGAGTATACCGAGCAAAGAGAACTGAGAAGAAAATCATGCCTAGAAAGAAAAAGTGTACGCAACAGAGTCTTCCGCAGCTGAAGGAAAATCTATAGTGATTGGTCACCAAATCATAGTGGGTATATTCAAGCAGCATTTCCATCAGCTGATAAATGGACATCGTGTAAAGCTATTTGAAAACGTCAAGTTCCAATACCCAATGGAGAAGAAAAAGACCTAGCTAAAAATAAATTATAATAACAATAAGGCTTTTGGCTCCCTAACAGCTTAACAGATGATTTTTTAAAAATGGAGGGGGCAGGAGCAGGGCGAATGCATCAAATCATGAACCATTGTTCATATAGGTAGAAAGAAAGGACGTCCACTGACTTACGTATCAGTCCCATGGATTCCATCTACCATTAATGCTGTCCTATGTGCTACAAGATCTATAGAGGGATATCTCTACTAAACGTGAAATAAGATCCTAACAAAAGAATCATTTGATCGCATGAAGCCATTCTGGCACTAGGCTTAGAAATTGACAAAGATAAACGTGAGACTAAGTCTTCACCCTGAAGCAAAACCTGGAAAAGATAAATAAAATTGAAGTCGAGAGGAAATAATATCTCCTAATGGACTTTAAGGAAGCATTATAGAAGCATTCATCATCAGGAACTCTATATGGTGATGGCAGAGCTCGAGATATCTTTAACCTATCCATTTGTTTCGCTTGACATTAAAAAATACAGGGTGCCCATAACTTGAGACACTATCAAGTGATCACATAACTTGTTCAATCTTGTTCTCGAACAGATACTCGTAGTGTGAAGGGCAGACGCTATATGAGGGTAAGCGGGTGTTTCTATATCAACAGGTGCTCTAATCGTGTCGTTATGAAGTTTTTAAAGGCTATTAAAAAATAGACGAAACTTGTTGGTCTTGAAGTAAACAAGTCTTAGAACCTGTTACCAATAAACATCTACATATATTATCTACCGGGAACCAAGTACCCTCTCTATCTCTCTAGAGTAGACATTAACTCAACGAATGGTATCATCTGACGAAAATTTGAATCCTGGGAAACTACTGCAGTTCCGATTTGGGGAAACAAATAGGTAAAACGGTCATCATTCTTCGAAGGGTAAATGGACTTATGATGTGCAAGAAGGGAATGAGGTATCTATGAGCTGTAACTAGATGTGGATTTATTATTTATTCCAAAAAGTCAAACAAATGCAGAAGTCGATACAGGACTAGGTTGAAAGGCACCTTGATTTTTCTTGTTCATCATCGATCATAAGCTCCAGGTGTTCTTTGATTCACTGAAAGATTATATTTGCTACCTCATGTAAGGCGCATATCACCAGCTTTAAAATACTACACAGGAGTCTAGTTCTTCGTTTTCTTTCGAACATGAAACGACAACTTTTCTCCTTGAATTGTATTATTTAATTACTGAATTGGCAGTCAGTTCAAACATATCTCACACATAATCCTGATTAAATGAAAATTAAATGCCATAAATCTTTCAATAACGGTTTCATAAAGAATGTGCATCTATCACAGGCTTTAATCCGTTTAAAAACGCCTCTGTCAATGAGACTCACCGAACAACAACGACAAAAAAAAAACAACAAACTCGGCTCTCCTCAACTCATTTGTAGGTACATTGTAATGCCAACAACCAGAGAAGCAGTTAATTTTCCGCTTATCCTTTCAATGGGAATCCTCGTATTCCTATTTGTCGTTTTTTTTTTTGAAAATTAACATAAAACAAATTGAAAAATGTTCTTTTATTCCTCCCATTTTCCTCTCGCCCCATGTCATATCACATGCCGTGATTTTGACTTCAGAGATCAGTAGGTATGAGTTACTGGGAAATGAGAATGGGAATCCCATTGCATCCCTAAAATTTTGCCAGCAAATGTCACATACCTACTTCCATGCCACACACTGTGAGATATACATTATACAATCATCATGCAACAATGGCAAACACAATTAATTGATTTACACTCATCCGTCGGCGTTGTGTCGGTTGTGTCGGTTTTGTACCGATTCAGAGGACTCATTCCTATTTTAACATTCAGCATCAAAAACCATCATTGTTGAGACGATGCCATGATGCGATGGTGTAAAATGGTAGAGTGTGGTACTCGTAAAAACGTAAACAAACCTGAGACTCGAAAATCGGGGAAAGTGGTTGGTAATGCGTACAAAAGGATTTGCTACGGAGGAGGGTGTGTGTTGAATCAAATTGAAGAATTTCAAAAGGGATATTCGATGATTTCAGCACGGGTATCATAAATAATTCAAAAGTAGAAGGGTCTTATCTTAAACAAACTATTGGCATGTTGGAAAAAAGCAAATTTTCCCAGGACTAGAGGGGTCAGTGACGTATTTACTGACTAAAAGGAGATGTTAAGGGCACTTAAGTCAAGGGAGACCACAACGCACACGGTTGTGTTCTGTCTTCCGAACCATTGCACAATGCAAATACGTGCTGCATATTTTATTTTAAAACCCTGGAGCATAGACTGGACTGGGACAAATCCTGAGAGTAACCAGCTAGTAACTATTCAAAAAGTATGAATATGAGGCTTTTTATGAATTTTTGAAATTTATTTTTCAAAATTATTAGAGATCTTAAAGAAAAAATCCGTCTGATCTACTAGCAATATTCATAAATACTAAAGGGTAGTTTTTGAATTCGTGTCACATAACGTTTCATTATTTATTTTCTCACTAACGCCTTTGAATGGAATCCTCAGGGTGCACGGTGGGTTGGAAGACCAAGAATAACATGGAAATCAACAGTTCTAGCAAAAGCAGACTCCCAGAGAAAGACTTGGCCACAGTTAAAATATCTAGCTGCAGACCGTGAAGGATGGAAACGATTTGTTGGTGCCCTATGCCCCAATCGGGGTTACAGGACTTGATGATGATGATAAAGCCAAATAAAAAGTTTTTCGTTTTCGAAATTATTTTTTTTTTGGTTCAAAGAATTTTTATTTTTTTCAGTGCGAAACTGAGATTTGAATTCGCGAAATTTTGCGAGAAAAAGTAACTACGAGTACAAGAAACGAATGGAAGTAAAAAGTAAAAGCAACGAGTAAAAATTAAATGTTCTCTAAAGTACTGGAGAGTGCTAGTACGCCACTTCGGCCCTAGGCTCAAAGAAAGGAAAATCCCCGTGGTAGAGAGTGGGTAACGCTAACGTGCCCGAATGGATTCCGGGATAAGCAAACAAAGCAGCGATGCTGGTCAGGGCACAAACTTGTCCGTGGGATGGTTAATACGCAGAAAAACTGCAGGTGGCGGTCAATGGCATGATAGTCTGGTGTCGGAGGAGCCTTTTTTCTGAGAGGCCAACGGCAACAGCAAGTAGCGTCTGTAACCCATATTGGCCGGCTACAAAATGTGTCTGTTTTCCCATAGTGGGCGGCCTGGATGAACTATGTGATACAAGGAGCGTGTGTGCCTGTCAAATCTGAGCTTATGAAAGTTAATAATCGTATCTCGGAAAACACCAGGAAGGATATATGCGAATACATGAACTATGACAACAACTAAAATGAGTCCCCAAGAGGTAACCATTTTAGACAGATTCCTTCTGCAGCATCGGCTGCTGTAAATCAAACATCGGATTTGGGTGTGTGACATCTTTCAAATACCAGCGTCAATCAAGGTGCCATATCAATAAGTGAATCGTCAACAAAAAAAAGTCTTTCAAGGAGAGCAAATGATAGTTTGGGCAACCGCACATGTACGAAATTAAGAGCATGGAACTTTCAATCCTTGTGCGGCGAAGGTAGATACCAGCAGGTTGAGCGTGAAATGATTCACTTTAAGATTAGTATCGCGGCCCTGTCCATTAGTGAAACTAAGTGGAGAGGAAGTGCCAAGCACAGATACGACACTATGGGCAAACGAGAATGCTGAATTCCGGGGAGGATGAAAGAGGGCTAGCCAAAGGCTGCATGGTGTCGGAATTATGTTAAACGAGGAAGCGACGCGTACCCTTATATCTTGGGCGCCCATTTCTGAATGAATAATGACATCAAGGCTTCGTTCAAAAATTCTTAGCGTCACAATAATTCAGTGCTACGCCCCCACAAATGAATCCACCGAGGAAGGCAAAACCGCTTCCTACACTCATCTTAACTCAATTTACATAGGTGTTCCGAGAGCCGATATCATAACTGCCATGGAGATCTCAATGCCCAAGTCGGATCAGACAACTATACGGTCTTCAAGAAAAAATGAGAAAAAAAGGCTTGGGGTCAGTTGGGAGTGAAAATGGCAATTTGCTGGTCGATTTTTGTAACGCTAATCGTCTTGTAGTGGGTGGGAGTGAGTTTAAACGTAAGACGTGCAACAAAATCACCTGGGTACAGAAGGGTGGAGTTAGACGGTCTCCCAAAAAAATGCGGAAAACGCTGCAAGAAGCGAAGATTCTATTGAGTAAAGTGCTGAAGTGCTCCAGCTAATGCTGGAAACCTTCGATAACTTTTCTCAAAACCAACTGTTGTGAAATTATTAAAATGCTATTTTAAAAATACGATAGCGGAACTACAAGCCGCGATTTCAAAGGATTTATATAAATCCAAATAAACGAAATAATTTATTAACAAAACAATTAAATAAACGGAGCACGAAAATATACGTGCGCCGCGAAAAGAGCAATGACGAACTGTCAAAAGATGGGTGCGGTAATAATTCGCACAACTGACAACACACAAAGTGCCGCCACCTAGTAGCTCAGCTATGGGGTGTGTTTAGTAATAAAAAGAATTGAGCCGAAACCCAGGGATTGAATCCAATTTTTTTTTTCAATACATATGGGTAGATATAGAGTACAAAACATAAAGAGCTTACGGTGAGCCGTCAAGCCGTGAACAAAAACAAAGAAAATGAAAATGGGCCGTTAAAGTAACAAAACCCGTGTCCCACAAACCCGGGATAAAATTCGAATTAAAACAAACAAAACAAATCTATCGAAATTGATACGAAACAAATACAATTACTAAAAATAACACTCTACTTAGCTTTTTCTATGGTTGCGAACCTCCTATTCGCCTCTTTCCTTCTATCACCTCGAATTTTCCTCACAACTGCTTCGCACCTCGAAAAACTAGTTTATATCCTTCAAATTTCCTCGACAACTTTTCTGAAATTTTCTTTCAACATAACTTCTCTTCAATTTTTCTCGACTTCCAAATTATTTTCGACTTCAAAATCAAAATTAACTTCTAGCCAACTCTCCATGCTAAATTTATTATCTACCTCGGCCATTCCAGTCTCTCACACATTCATACAACCAGCCAATCATTTTCGAGATCTTCAGTCATGGGATCACCGCTTCCTGAAAAGCAACGTGCTCTACTCGAAAACCTCCGTTCGTCCGTTGTCGAATCTCATCGAAACTTTACTCTCACCCACACATTCAATGATTCAGAAATTTGTTGGATGTCTTTCCAAAACTTGCCGAATCCAAATGGAACCCTTTTCAACCAACTTTTTCGATTAAATTTAAAAGAACTAAAATCTAGAAACATTTTCTTCAAGGCATTCTCCTAGTTACTCTAAAACAATCGCGAGTGACTCGAAGCGCGAAACAATCTCTACGAAACTAATACCTCGAGGTGAGAAAGGAATACATTTCCTTAAATCCTGAGATCTTTTCAATTCTTTTCTTTTTGCGTGTCAATTCCGATAGGTCTAATTCATTACTATTTAAAAAAAAATAAGTTTTAAAAATTGAAAACACGTTAACAACCCATTTTACTTACAAGATATAAAGCTACGTTAGTTAAGTTAATGATAGCTTCGATAATAATTATGTTCGGATGTAAGAAAGAGTCCGCTTGGCTCGCGTATTTCTTCAGCTCAACCGCTAGCACATCGACAAGAGACCGCCCGTCTTCTCGATGATTTGGGTTCGTGGGTTTTGGAACCAACTGTTCCAATCAAATCTCAAATCGATCGGAACCTGTTTTTGTTAATTTTCCAAAATACTTTAAGTGAAGGTGTACTGACTCTATAAGCAGTTTGGGGCCGCAACGGAAAAAGAATAGGCTAAAATTGGTAAGTGATAAACAATAGGCAGGTGAAATTTGTTGTGGTAAATTTTACCGCAACACAAGAAAGCACAAAACGACGCGTATTTCTGAAAGATTATATCCCGTCTCCCAACGACTAGAAGGACGGTGTGATTGTTAGTTTGTCGAAGAAAGGTGACCTTTAGAATTGCAACAATTGGCGAGGTATTACAATTTTGTCCGTTTTTCCAAAACTAATGGCAACCATCATTCTCGAGTGGATAAAGGTTAGAATCGAGTCTACACTCAAGAGGCATCAAGCTGGCTTCCACAGTAGTCGATCGTATGTCGACCATATCTACACCCTGCGTATCGTCCTTAAACAGTTGATGGAATTTAAAACACCGCCTTACATCATGTTCGTGGATTTTGGGAAGGCCTTCGATCGAGTCAATCGAGGATGTATATGGAGATCGTTGCTTGGCAGAGGAAGTCCCCGAAAAATTGTTGCCATTATAAAGGAGTCCTACAACATCTCAATGTGTTTTGTTTTACATAATGAGCAGCTATCCGAGTTCTTCGTAGTGCAACAGGGTTAAGTGGATGCTCTATCACCAATTCTCAGTGTTTATACAGCTGAACGACAGGGCATTCAATGGAGACCGTTTGAAAGGCTCAGCCATTTAGACTATGCCGATGACATGGAACGGGATGTGCCAAAAAGCAGCGTATTATTCTTCAGAAGACGCCAGTGGAAGAAGTCGAACAGCTTAACTACCTTGGCAGTATTGTTTCTGCAAATGGCGGTACGGATCTGGACGTTAAAAGAAGAATTAATAAGACTCGTGCTGCCTCGGTACTATGTCCCCAATTTGGAAATCCAGTCAAATCAACGTCTACCATCTCGAGGAAATTGGCATTTGGGAATCGCTGTCTACGCCACATCCTAAGATTCGTTGGCACCCGCCACAGATTACATATATCAAACGAGGAATTGTGGCGCGGGTCAAGCCAAGAGCGGCTGGATATCGCCATAAGAAAGCGTAAATGGCAATGGATTAGTTACACACTAAGGAAATAAACGATGAAATTTCCCCAACCGGGGTTACTGGACACGATGATGATAATTATGTCTGTTCTTTTATCTTGTTTTCCAGGAATAGTTTTTGAAAAACTAACAAAACCTGAAAATTCATGCAGGAAAAATGAAAAAAAAGTCTATTATTGTATAATCTGATACTGAAAACTAGATAGTTAAGGTCTACCAGTTTTTGAGAAAATTGAAAAGTGCCTTTAAGTGTTTTTTTGTTTTTCGAAAATTGCCCCTTTTTAAATTTGTTTTCATTTTATGAATCGTGAAAGTTATTTACGAAAAAAACATCGCAACTATGAAAAATGGAGAAATAATGTATGTTCAAAAATTTCACTTATCAACAATAAGCGCATATCGTTCGTTTATCTAAAAGTAACACGGCAGCGATGTTATAGCTTACATCATTAGTTACACCAGACAAGCATTGGAAGTAAAAGAAAATCCAATATCACTGTGGAGTGGAAATTTCGTGTTTGTACTTTCTTTGACTTCTTGTCATTATATAGGTCCTTAATAGGCTAGATAAGCAAGTAGTATACAAGAACATTATGTCGCTGGTACCGTTTTTGTTTTCAAATTGATTAACTACTTTCATCAATGATTTAGCTTGCGTGTCACTAGAATAAAATTTCAACAGGACAGGGACAGGGACAACCCCTATTGTTTTATTCGAAAAGAGTGATTTCATCTAGTCATGATTCATGAATTACTCATAATAGGTACCATTTTGGTGGTATACTTTACTCACATCTCATAATGTATTTAAGAGGGTTCCGGTTTCGTCGATAACGAAGTCTGCTGGTTTTTGGGAAGCATTGGCGTTCGCGTTAATTAATTTTGTTTTATACATTCCATTCTTATTTTTTTAATGTGCACATGCATGGACAGCCTATTATGCAGTTATTTTCATAGTACAAATGGTTAATGTACGTGTTAGTTGATTTTTTCTTTTGTTAATCGAGTGTAATGATCGAAGGGAGCTATCCTATACCCCATCTGTTCTACCCTACTTTAGTTCGACCAAATTCGATAAGCATACGTTTTGTTCTTAATTAAATGATCAGGGAACCGTAAAAATGTGAACATTAACAAAAATGTCATATACATTAGGCGCCGTTATCAATCAAACTTTTGAGTGGTGGACATTTGATAGATGTTCTTATGATTGCATGTTACGCTACGGTTGGTAATTCGAGGGGAACTATATTTTGTTCAAACAAGAAATAGTAGAAAAAAGGTGTTCATCTTGATAAGAGAATAGACGTTAGTTAACAACAATTTTGAAAGGCCAACAAATTGTTGTTCATATATATAATTTCCATAGGCAAAATGACCTCCTTTTATTTACATAATGCGATAATGCCTATGCATGCCATAACCATTATAAACAATACTTGGGTAAGACTCTGAATGTATGTAGGTCGCAAGTCGAAAATGTAAACGAAGATCTTCAATAATGCAGCGGTGGGTGCATCAGTATAAAAGGTGGTACGCAGAGAGCCATGGAATCTTCACGATATGCAAAATTAGTAATTATCTAGGGGAGAGGGGGGCAGCTTTAACCATGGGGTACCTTTGAACACAGTAAAATCGTATTAGATTAATATTTCAGAGTGTTTACCATACTTTACAAATGGCAATTCTGTCTTTTAGTATCGACAACAGCTTTCAGTGGCCCTCTTTTTATGCTTCAATTTTAACTTTTTTGGTTTTACTCGTAAAGGTGTACAAATTTGTTGGTGGGCTTAGAGTTTGATATTAAGGGTGTTTTTTTTTAGAGTTATAGAACTTTAAGTTGGCAACACTATTTAAACTGGCGGCCATTTTGTCAGCTGTCAAGAGATTTACTTTTAAGGTAGAACTATAATAGTCGGAAGGGCACTGAAGCTAATGTCAAAAACCAACGAAAAGTAGCTTTCCGTACCGAAAAAAGGGAACACACCCATAATGTAACTATCATCTTTCTCTTTTTGGCATTCCTATTTCACCAAATGTCAGTTTTACTTAAGTGAGGTGCGCTCGGGAGTGCACCTCACTTCCGTAACCAAAGTTGAACGAAACTTGACGAAACACTCCACTTCGCAATTATAGTCGCATAAAATGCTTTCCGTGTATTCGCTTGTTTTCTTCCGACCACTTAAGTGAACCTCCGAGCATTATAGTTCTAGTTTTAGTTTGGTTTCGCACTTCAACATGAATAGACTGATGCCTGAACAACGCTTCAAAAATTGTGAAAATTTATTAAGAAAATCATGGCTCTGTTCGAAATTTTCATAAACGAATTAAGCTTAGCGATGAAACTCACTTTTGGTTGAATATGGATACGTCAATAAACAAAACTGCCGTTTTGGAGTGATGATAATCCTCAAGTGTTCTTGAACTCCACGACTGTTTTAGTCCTGGTCCTGATGGTGTACCATCTTGTGTATTAAAAAAATGTGATCTCAGTTGTCCTATCCTCTACACATTCTATTCAATGAATAGAATGTTCCCTATTTTGTGCAAAAGTGCTTTTATAACACCGGTTCATAAAAAAAGGTCTTAAAACAACATCATAACTTGCTAAACTTTCTGTCAGTCCGAAACTTTTTGAGTCCATTATTTGTAATGTGCTTTCTTTTATTTGTAAATCTGTTATTTGTGACAACCAACATGGGTTCGTCAAAAACAAGTCAACTGTTACAAACCTGTTTCATTTAACTTCTTTTTGTCTTGATTCCTTCGAAGATCGAAAAGAAGAAGATTGTGTCTTTACCGATTTTAGTTAGGCTTTTAATAAATTGTGTCATAAGACTTTAACCAATAAACTGAAAGCTTTAGGGTTCAATGTAAATTGTTTAATGTGGATCTCGTCGTATTTGGAGAATAGGTGTTAAAGAGTGAATTTTCGAAATGAGCACTCTGATCATTTTATTGTTAACTCTGGTGTTCCACAAGGTAGTCATTTAGGTCCATTATCATTTATTTTATACATAAATGACTTGACTTCGATTATTGAAAATTCCTCTATTCTCTTATATGCCGATGATATAAATTTTTTTTTAAGTATAACCTCTATAAATGACTGCTCAACACTCCAAGGTTAGGGAATGGTGCAATACAAACCGTCTTCTGTTAAATATTGACAAATGTAAAAGAATGACTTTTACACGCAAAAAAAGTATAATAACTTATAATTATATGGTAGATTCTTCTTCTCTATGTAGATTGTCTTTTTTTTCTGATCTTGGCATTTTTCTTGACACAAAATTAACCTTTGTCTACCACTATGACTATATTGTAAAAACGGCCAATACATTCTGGGATTCAAAAAACGATTTTCTCGTGATTTCCAGGACCCATATGTTCTAAAGCTTCTATATGTATCTTTTGTAAGGTCGCAGTACTTGAATATGGATGCGTGGTATGGGCACCTTACTACACAGTTCACATAAACAGACTTGAAAGTATCCAGAGAAGGTTTATGCGCTTCTGTCTTCGTTTTCTTCCGTGGTCCCATAGACATGCTTTACATCCTTATGCTGAAAGACTCACGTTAATTAATCTTCCTTTACTTTCAAAACATAGACAATATATCCAGCTTTGCTTCGTTATAAAATGGATAAATGGGTCAATAGTATCTCCATCAGCTCTGTGTCATTTAAATTTCAGCTACAGTCAGGCAAGCTTGAGAAGACAGTTGCCTTTATGTCCGATCTTCAGTAGAACAAACTGTGGTATGAATAGTCCTTTAAATCAATTGATTTCCGTCTTCAATAAATATTATTGTAAATTTTCTTGTATAAATGACCATGTCAAAAGTAGTAAATTTAAAGAAATCTTTTTCAATACATCATTGTAATTCACAGTATATCTACATATCTAAGGTATTATACTGCACAGGTTGTCAGTCGGAAATAAAAACTGATCAGAAATAACGCCAGAACGCCATCCACCTAACTATGCTCCATTACCACAATAACTTGCTTAGTGACAGAGTAGGCGTTTTTCTTTTTAATTTCGAATCAGAACCCCTGTTTTTAAAAAATGTGTGTTTCTTTTTTAGCTCAAAGCGTTCAGAGCTTCGAATAGGTGTTTCTTTTTTCATTCTAAGCATGTTCTAAGTATGTTCAGAGTGCGCTCTACTGGCTCAGAATAAAATAACTTTTCAGACGGAGTTAAATGCTAAACACAAGCATATTTGAAAGGTATAATGTCAAATGGTGACAACTAGTTGTTCAGGTATGTTTAAAAAATAATGCAGAGTACTCAGAACTCTTTGATGAAATATTATGCTTCTGGAAAGAGGATCGAAAAAACTTTCAAGTCAAATGCTTCATTAATGTAGAAGAAATAATTCTAGTGATTCCGAAGATTTCGATGAGAGTAAGGAAGTTCCACTCTCATAATCACGGCAAGGTTTTACATTGTAAATTATATTAAATATGGTGAACTGTGTCTTCCCAGAGGTAACTCACTTCATTAAAACGCATCATTTTCGGAAATGACTTTTTCTCTTCAGCGCCGTATTACCATCGATTAGACCAGTCAGTTTAACACTACCTATAAAAACGTAAAAATATATAGGTAAATAAATTTATCAATCACTTATTACGATTTTTTTAAAGGAAAAGGCAATCGATATAACGAACGCTCTCGATATAGAGAACGACCTCTTGCATTATATCACTCGTTATACTGGAAGTTCACTGTATTAATTTATATTTAATGTAAACTAGTTTTATAAGCTTTTTATCGTTAGTTATTTAACGAACTCAATAAATAATGTGTATATTGAGACACCCTTTCATCCACAAAACTGACAAAACTGGTGTGCTTAATGCGTTGGTGGAATAATTGGTCCGTACTTCTTTAAAAACGATGCTGGCCAGAACGTTACAGTCAACTCTGGCTGCTATAGAGCCATGATTTTTTCATTCATCAATTGACAACCGTAATGTGCAGGTGCTGTGGTTTCAAAAAGACGACGCAGCAAGTCACACAGCTCGTGCCGCAATTAATTTATTGAAGGAAACGTTCGGTAACCGCATAGTTTCACGTTACGGACCCGTGAATTGGCCTCCAATATCGTGCGATTTAACGCCACCGGTTGACTATTTTCTGAGGGGATATGTGAAGCCGCTAGTCTACGCCGATAAGCCCGAAACGATTAACTACTTGGAGGACAACATTCGCCGCGTTATTGCTGATATACGGACTGAAATGTTGAAAAAAGTCACCGAAATTTGGACCTCCAGATAAGACTACGTCTGAGCCAGCCGTGGCGGTCATATGCCAGAAATCATATTTATACTATAATGCCAGAAGATTATCTATCGAATAAAGTAAATTTCATATCTATTTAAAAAATAATCTTTGTTTTATTCCATTTCAAAGTTCTATACCTCTAAAGAAACACCAATTATTTGTATATCGTCGGCTTTCTGTCAAAACCTCGTAAGTCTTAAAATCCCATTTTAATCTATTTCAGATTAAAACAAATCACTGAATTCAAATATAAATGTCTTGTAACTGTAGCATGGTTCCTTTTGGTTCTATCAACCAGTTTAAAAACCTTTTGCGATCTAAGAATTCCATTTTATTACTTTTTAAATCGGTTTTTTGTGTCTTCGAAGTAAATTTACAAAACAGACTTACGAGGTTTTGACAGAAAACCGACGATATGTAAAAAGTACTTATTTACGTGAAATTGTCATTTCGCGTTTAAGGGTAGGTTTGAACAAAACGGGTGGGGCACCTTTGACCGGTAAAAACTAAGCTATCACCACCAATGAACGCTCCAAAAATATTAAGGACATCTGCGATGAAGGCTACATTTGAGTTAGGTAAGTGAATGAAAGTTATTTCTTAGTTCTATTGAGCTTTCGTTGCTTTCTTAATAAATACATATGTTGTTTCATACATTTGTGAATTCTAGTTTGTTTGTATTTACTTTTTTGTCTCCTTTTGTTCAGGAAATAAAATAAATTTAATGTACTAAATTTTTTACAAAAACCATTACAAAAAAGGGAGCTCAAAAGTGCCCTAGCTTAGTTCAAAGCTGCGCCACAAAAATTATAAGAACTATAAGCCTTTATAAAAATAGCTCAATTATTGGTTTAAGCCAAAGACTGATTCCATATGTCAAAGTTAAATTAATTCACGGTCCAATAATTACAACAAATAGGTGTTTAGTGGACCTGAAAGCAAAAAGTGTTCAAAGGTACCCCCTCTACCTTACACATGAATAAGTTAACAAATAACCATTATGTACCTAAAAACCTTAAGATTTTTTTGTGGGTTATTCATTTAGGGCCAGTTTTTTCAGTTTGAGATCATCCTACTCTATAGGGGCTAGGATCTTTGATAGTGCTATTTCCGTCTGGCACCACACAGTGGTGCGTTTATTGAATTTCGGCGACAAAAATCATTTTAATGAAATTTGGTACACTTGATGATTTGGGGATGTCGAATTCAGTGGTACTGCCTATTTGTTCTTCTTCAAAGATGGGTACAAAAATTAGATCAGAACATATGGTCCCAAATTTCAAAATTGAAAAAAAAAGTATTGTCGAATTCAAGAACTGAGTTAAGTTTATGTTTGAAAAGTCCTTAAATATGTGCCTGAATGTATACTTTTTCATACAAAAATAACTCCAATACCGATTTGTACTAAATTTAAAGAAAATTGTCCAAAATGTAGAAAAATGTTCCTAAGGGATTAGAAATAAAATGTACTACTGGGTCGCACGTACTTGCTCTTATATTCAAGACACTGCGGGTTTAAGAAAATTACATATAAAAACATGGAAATTATGAGAGACAAATTTAGAGAAACATGAAATACGACATTTAAATTGGCTAAAGAAAACTCTTATGATAGTTTGAGGTGAAAAAAAAGAATGCCATCTTAATTCTTGATTGAATATCATTGTATGGAAAAAAAATTAAATCGTTGGAGCGGTTTTTTACAAAAATAGTTTCTTATAGATATATTTAAAAAATAAAATAAAATTTTTAAAACATTTTAAACATGCAAATCTGAAGTATATATTTATTTGTAAATAAAAACAAAATTTGAAAAAAAATGTAAACCCGTTTTTGAGATATCGAGTTTTCAAAAGAAAAATTGAAACTTTTTTTAAAAATCCAAAAACTTTTTTTTTGAAAAATTTGATATGCATTATTATTTAATCTTATCTAAAATTTCAATATAAAAAAATTCATCTAGAAAAGAAAATTCAAAATAAAAAATACGTTCTATGACAGGTACTATTAATATTTGCTAAGTGTAAAATTTTATAATTTTTGGTAGTAGATCGTACTAATTTTAGTATGTATATGAACAAAAATTAGTCAAAATCGTAGGAGTTCCTTTACGGTTTTTTAACTTTTGTATGGAAGGTACCGTTATTTTTTCATAAATGTAAGATTTTTTCGAGAGTACTAAAAAACTCTTTAATATCGAGTTTCAAAAAAATAGATCATGTCATTTTCAAAATATTTGATTTTCCAAAAGTAATTTTGAAACATTTTTTAAAAATCCAATAAATATTTTTCAAAAATTTTGGTACACGAAACTATTTATATTTCTTGTAAATTTCTGTATAAAAAAATTATTGAAATCAGTCGTACCCTTTTGAACAAAATCAAAAACTAAAAAATGGTTCTTTGGGAGGTACCATTAATAACCAGTTTTGAAAAATGGTTTTCGACCCAAAGAAAACCTTTACTTAAATAAATTCATTAAATTTTTGTTTTAAAGTTGTCGAGCCATTTTTGAGAAAAATACGATTATGTTAAATTGCTAACCAAAATTGTATGGCAGGTACCGTTATTTTTGCTTCTAAGAAAAATGAAAAAACGTGTGGGCATAATCACCAAAAACCACTATGTACCAAGTTTGAAGAAAATCGATCCAGCCGTTTAGGCTGTAGACGAACAGACAGACAGACAGATAGACAGACAGAATTGTGCCACCCACTTTTTTGGTGTCCCCTATCATCGTTATGTCATGTTTGATTGTTATCTCAAATTTTTTTCTTGCACGAATCCAAAACTTGTCTTATAGTACCTACATATATCGCAAGTAAAAAATATAGGGCTAGTTTTCAAACTTGTTTGTATTGGATATTATTTTTAGAAGGTATCTGATTTAATCTGAAAGAAATTTGACAATTTTGACGGCTGGAAGAAATCTTAGGTCAACTACTCAAAGACTCGAAAAAATTTAAAATAATCTAAAGTAATAGTTTTTATATTGTCGATATTTTTCTGGTTTTATTATTTAAATCTGACGTCAGGCTAAGAATTTGGGACCATGTTCTGACCTAAGTTGTGTAGCCCCTGTTGGAAGCAGAAAAACAATAGGCATTACCACGGAATAGAGCATTGCCAAATCATTAAGTGTACCAAATTTCATTAATTCGCATTAAGGAATGGCATGAGAAATGATTTTTGTCCCCGAAATTCAACAAACGGACCACTGTGCGCCATCTGGATTTTATTAGAGAGGGGTGTATAAGAATGATATGCATTGCATAGTGTCACTCATCAATTCCAATAGATTTTTGACAACCGAAAGATAAAGTTAATAAACACTGATGAGTTCAAGTGAGTAAGCCGAACGAAACGCCAATTTATAGGACTAAAGGCCATAAAAAGCTATTTTGAATCAATAATTCAACAAGTCCAATCCTTAATGCTAAGTCTTCTACTTGGCTGATTTATTTCAGTAGTATATAGAATTTGTATTATAAAACCTTCTTATAAAGTTAATCCTCAACTGAAAAGCTGCTTCTGATTTAACTCAGAGTTAATTTATTTTCAGACTTAACCACCAGTAAAGGAATCTAAAGATCGAGGGGACACTCGGGAAATAGCTTTGACTCCAGACTGTAAAAACACAACCAAGTTGTTGTTGTTGTTCATTCAAATTATTCAATATAAATTGATATTTAATTCGCAGCATTCACTGCACTTGTGTGGGTTTTCATTTACACAAAAAAAACCCACTTAATTTACTAATTTTTATTTAATGGCTCAATGGTATTTCTTTAGTAACGATTTTTATCTAAAATATGTCTATGAAGGTGGCCATCCACTACTTTTTATTGCGGCATTTCAATCGTAGAAGTTTGGTTGCACAGGACAAAGTCCTGTACTGAGCTCCCGCATAGTCCAACCGAGAAAAAACTCGCATGGCGAACCAATTCCACGTTAATATGTACCTATTATAAGAATCAAAGAAGTTAAAAAAGCCACACAATAGTCCAGGCAATCTAAGCTAAAAATACCCTAAACATGGGCAAAATTGCAACAGAAGCTTTTTTGATGGACTTTTGTACAGTATCAATTACCGAACAACATATCCAAAATCGGACAAAATCCGTCCATGGGAACACCCTCAAAAACGGATTTCAAAATGGCGGATTGATTCGGCTGCTGTTTTAGGTTGTTATTTTTACCACGCAGAGCTTTTACTGTTCTTCTGTGCAGAAATCAGTTGCTTATCTTCGGAGAGGGCCAGGAAACATACCAGTCATGATATTCCCAGTCACCCCCTCCCCTAGTCATTACCCCTCCCCCATATTGGGCCCCAGAGGAAATAATAGATATTTCGACAATTAACTTTAAGTTTATAAGAAACTGAGGAAAATAGACACCCCTCTACCATTAACGACCCCCCCCCCCCCCCCTCTTTCAAAATCCCCTTCCTTCAAAACCGCTCCAGCCATGCTCTCCTCTCAACAATGATCTCATTAGAGCATAAGAGAAAATTATAGACACTACAAAATATACTATTATAGTCAACAAATACTAAAGAAAAATACCACAGTCATGACGCAGTCAACCAGCCCCTCCCCCACCAGTCTTGAGCTCCCAAGCGCTTCTTTAAATTGCAAGGTTTTATTACAATTAAACGTGGACCTCTACAGTAAAAGACATATATATCAAGAATGACGCTACGCACGGTACAAAAAGACCAGTAGAGATATAGCCTATCAAGTCCGGGAGGCAGCCGCGTGAGCCCATTTCATGATAGCTACCTATAGAAAACAGAATAGTTACCGATAGCATTAGTGTTATCATTTTTATAAAAAACGTCTGTTGGAAGACTTGTCTAGGTTGCTTTTTTATACAAAAAAAACAGTAAAACTGAGTAAAAATCATATCAAGCATGAAGCCTAGAAAGTGACCTTTACCACTTTCATTTAATTTTTAATAGATTTCAAATTTTGAACAGAAAGTGTAAGCAAAAAACCTTTTTTTTAAAAAAAGTATTTCGACTCAAGACAACCAATAAAGCTGTCCAAACATCAATATCGTATAAAGGATAGTCTTGATAGCCGTAATTCATCTTCAGAAAGTGTTCATACCACTATGATAGAAGACGACATTGATCTGCTGATTTTGCTTTTTTACTTGCAAAGAACAATGAGATCAAACTAAATCATTGTAGTAAGATGTAGACCAACTCCAAATTCAGTGTATAATATCCTTAAAATGCAATCTTTATTAGGCCATGAAAGCGGCAACTTGCTTCTATTTCTGCTTGCTTCCACGGGCCGCGATATCACACCAGAATCTTTTCAGGCAGATAATGGGGCTTGTATGCGTATGCACAAAATAACTTATATGTGTACTCAATATTACCTAGTACAACTCTAATTTTTTCAAGAGTTATTTCTGAATACTGCTACTGTGTTTTTTTGTAAGTTATAAATAAATAATGAATTAATACATTTACCAAGAATATAATTTGTTCTATAATTTCAAATAAACTTTTTCCCTTTGGGTTCTCCTTTATGGCCTATATTTTTCAGGGCTAGCAAAGCTATTTAATGAAAGAATTTTAAGAAACGGTTCAAGCCCTAGAACATATGTGTGTATGTAAGCGTGCAAAAAGCTTACAATAGGTTTATTTATGTATGTATGTCCTCATTTTCTAGGACCATTAGGGGAGAGTGGGGCCAAAAGTAACACTTTTTACTAAAACCGATGGTGTTCCTACAACTTAAGAAATAAGTCAACCAAACCTTTATTAAATTAAAGAGCTATATTTTAACTACAAGATCCATCAAAAAAGTTCAGCAAAACCAAATCGTGATGTGCAAAGATATGGCTTTAAACAAAAAAATCGTTTTGTTTCAACTTACCCCGCCTATGGGGCAAAGTGTAACATATACCGGGGTAAGTTGTAACAAAAGCTTAAAAAAAAGGGAGACATAATACCTTCATAGTTTTTATATTAATTTATTTTTAATAAGTAATAATAAATAATAAAAAAAATATAACTTTCCATTTAATAACTTAAATACATATTCCAAAAAATATTTTATATTAGTTGATTTAAAAGCAAACAGCCTTTGTTGCAATACAAAATAAATAAAATAATAAAAACAAAATACACAGTTCATTTCGCAAAAAGAAAGTAAAATAAAGTTGAATGAATACAAATTAGGAGGAATCTCCATCTGAGTCACAGTTTACATAAATATGTAAGCGAACGGATCCTTCTGTACACTTGGTGTGTGCCCACTTCTTGCATAATATGCACTGCAATCATTTTTCCCCAGGCAAACTCTGAGAAAATGGTTCACAGCAAATAAGGCACAAATATTGGTCATATTCTTCTTCGGATGAAGAGGCTAAAACTTTTTTCTTCACCTGTTTTTATTACTTGAGTTTTGCTGCCTTTTTGGCCAAGGTTTTGTTTCTTTCTTCAAGAAGTGCTTGTTTCTACGGGGTATCAGTTAAAATGGCAGACTTCCTTGACTTTCTCTAAGTTATTTTTTTTTGCGGTTGGGTCTTTGGATAAGGCCTAATTTCTTCCGGGTTAAAAGAAACTCGTTTTAGCCACGATGGTCCTGGTGAGCAGTGAAGAGGGGGAGTCAAAGGAGTTGCCTGAGGGCCTTGTTCATTGGTTGTGGGCTGTTCAGAAGCAGATATTATTCCATTTTGTTCTGTTGGTGGTGGAAATGGCATCTCGAGCGGCGCGAGATAAATAAATATTTCTCATCGAACACCAGCCAAGAAAGCAAAGTAACAACAAACCAAATAAGAAAGCCATTTTTTCAACAGACACAAAACGAAAAACAAAACATAGAAACCGTTTTCGATCGTTCTTGTTCACAAATATCAGTTTGAAAAATATATACGGGGTAGGTTTTAACATGTTACAACTTGCCCCGGAAAAATGTTACAACTAGCCCCAGCATGAAATTTAACACAGAGAAAAAAATTGAAAATAACCGAAATTCACATAGACATAACATATACACACAATTATAGCCAAAGCACAAATGCATGCAAAAACAAAACACTCAGCACTAAATCTCTTTCGTGTAAAGAGATAGACCAAAAATAACAAAAAGAAAAAAAGTTACAAACCTGCATTTTTTGGACACCACTAGCATAACTTCTCCCGCTGACGTTCAATCGGCAACTGAAGTAGATATGCCGGTAGATATGGAAAAAATGAACATTTTTCTCTTTTACGCGATTCTTAACATTGAGAGGGACCCTGCTTTTTTTAGCTGTTACTTTTTACCCCTGTTACTTTTAACCCCACCCTCCCCTACTGAAGATTGGTCGTGTTTATCATTTTCACTTCGGTCATTGCTGGGAGGAGGACATGGCTTGGGGGGTCGTGAATAGGGTTTGTTTTTTTTTTTTTTTTTCATCAGTTTTTTTTATGGGAAAGTTAAGATTTGAGAGCAGGAGGCTCATAACTGGAAGGGGGTCGTGACAGAAGATGCCATGACTGGGGGGTTTTATGATCAACTATCCGCAGTTGATTACAACACACAAAAACAGTAAAAATCACTGTGTAATGGAAATAACAACCTAAACAACACCCCAATAAATCCACCATTTTGAAATCCGTTTTCCGGATGGTCGGATTTTGTCCGATTTTGGATATATTGTTTGGTAATGGTTACAGATGAAAAATCAATTAAAAAAGCTTCTGTTGCTATTTTGCCCATGTTCACGGAAATTTTAGCTTAGTTTGCCTGGACTAAATAAATACATTTCTTTTCTCTTGTGATTTAACGTATATTTAGATAAAATATATTATTTTTATGGTAGATATGGTATATATGTTAATAAATGTGTGGGGGGGGCATTAATGAGGGGGATCATAAATGGGGAGTGTTTCTTTCTATACTCGTGAAGATTGGTCGCGTCTATCATATTCTTTAGGGTTTTGAAGGGAGTGGGGGGGTCATAAATAGGGAAGGGTCATTACTGGGGGAGGGGGTAATAACTCGGGAATGTCATAGCGGATCAACCAGTGATAAATAAACATAATTAAAAGGAAAAAATCGCAGCGTAGTAAAAATAACAACCAAAAACAACAAACCAATCCGCCATTTTAAAAACCGTTTTTCGGGGTGTTCCCATGGAGGGATTTTGTCCGATTTTGGATATGTCTTTCAGTTGTGGTAACTGATCATAAATTAATTAAAAAAGCTTCTGTTGCAATTTTGCCCATGTTGAATCATATATTGCCTGGACTACAAAATCAGTTTCATAGAAGAGTACATACATAAGGTAGGAAAAATAAGGTAGAAATAAAAGAGGAAAAAGTGTAAGAGAAATAATCTTTAATGTTTTAGTTGGAAATTATTATTATAGTTTTTAAGTTTCTGCTTTAAATGCTAAAGCCTAGTACGCTGCTGATGCGAAACGAAATTTTTAGTTGGTCTCCAACAAGACAACGAAATGCTTACGAAAACGAAGCGGAAAAATATTCATTGACAGTTGCACAAATTCAAAAAATTAAAACAAATGCAGATGCAAAAATATCACAAGCAGCCATGCTGTAATGAAAGAAACAACAAAAATAAACACGAAAAAACACAAATGTCATTTTTTCGCACACAATAAATGGTCTGGGTAATTAATTGTGTGCGAAAAAAGAGTGTAGACTTCTCCAAATAATCTGCTACAATTTTCAATTTCGCTCATCGAACAGCGTACTGCAGAACGAAAAGTAGAACTAAATTTTTAGTTTATGATTTCGTTGTGTCATTTTTGTATGGGATTTTTCGTTTCGCATCAGCAGCGTACTAGGCTTAAGAAGAGATTACGAATTACTGAATCCATAGAGCAAGATGTTTAGAAAAGTTTTTTTTTTCAAATGTGTAGGTACATAGGTCACACAAAATGTTTAACGTGTGTAATATGCAAATTCCAAAGCGTACATACATTAAGGAATTCAAGCCATACTCACCAAAACCAGGCGCGGATACAGGGGGGGGCAATGGGTGCAATTGCCCCCCCCTGAGCAAGAATGAACGAAGCATAAAATATGAATTTAATAAAATGTAATAAAAAAAAGGTTATTTCGTTATACGTTTATAAAAATTTTCTTGACAGCGCAGCGTTGCAGTGGTGGTTAGTTGGCCGCTGGCTGACCAAGTTGAGTTAAGAAGAAGAGAAGTCTTCAAACCTACTGATTGGAAAGCTGATAACTTCGGTCTTAGATCTCGATCTTCAAAGTTAAGGCATTTAATTAAAAGATAAATGTCAGGCTACATTACTGTATAACATTTTATGTGAAAAGTCAATTTATTTCATACTAGGGAGCAGGGTGAATACCAAATCGATTTCATTTTCACTTCACAGTTTGAAAAACAACGATTTAAACTTTTATTGCTCCACCTCCAACCCTACTCTACAGATTTGTTTGTGGTTTTTATAGTTAAATGTAATGGGAGAGGCGGCAGGGGCACTTATCTAAATTTTCAACCTTAAATTGTATTTTAATTAAAAAAATTAAATCTATAAAATACGTCGATTTAATTAGCTCCATAAATGTCTAACTTTGCTTCAAAAGCTCGGACCTACAGGATAAAGATATCTAACTTAATTTAAAATAATAAACTACATTTGTGTATAAAAGCTATTGAGAAATATATAAAAACTCACGCTAAAAGGGTGATAGAGTTCTTTTTATAATAAATATATCTAAATGTGCGTTTCCATTGAGGGAGTACTTTCACTAGAAAACTCTCGAGAGCCAGGCTCCGCGAAATTAGGCCCCAGGAAATAAGGCCCCAAAAGAAAAAATGAAATAAGGCCCCAAATTGGGGTAATTTTTCATAATGAAATTATGCCCCAATGAAATAAGGCCCCATCGAAATGAAAAAAGGCCCCAAAAATAAATGAAATAAGGCCCAGCTTGTTTTGTCTTTTTTTATTTTTAATGAAATAAGACCCCAATTTGTTTTTTTTTATATTAAAGTTTATTTTCAAAAATGAAATAATACCCCAAACCATCAAACAAATACTTGGATTGTATCCTGTACAATTTCCCTGCAACAAGGACACTTGTAACTCTCCTCTCCTTCAGCTATAGCTTCAGCTTGAATTTTGAGATTGCATTCAGCACAAATTTTTAAATGCCTGCAAGGCAACAGAACAATATTTGCTCGCAAATCCTTACAAACAACGCAAATATGTTCGTCAATGGATGTGCTTACTGATGCTTTTCAATATAAGGATCGTGTAAGTAACAGAATAGCTGAAAAAAATCGCGCGATTTTTGTCAGATATTCTGTTACTTACACGATCCTTATATTGAAAAGCATCAGTAAGTAACAGAATAGCTGACAAAAATCGCGCGATTTTATATTGAAGAGCATCAGTAAGTAACAGAATAGCTGACAAAAATCGCGCGTTTTTTGTCAGCTATTCTGTTACTTACAAGATCCTTATATTGAAAAGCATCAGTAAGTTACAGAATAGCTGACAAAAATCGCGCGATTTTTTTCAGCTATTCTGTTACTTACTGATGCTTTTCAATATAAGGATCGTGTAGCTGACAAAAATCGCGCGATTTTTTTCAGCTATTCTGTTACTTACACGATCCTCATATTGAAAAGCATCAGTAAGTAACGGAATAGTTGACAAAAATCGCGCGATTATGCAAAATGAAATAAGGCCCCAAATTGTTTTTCAAAATAAAATGAAATTAAGCCCCAAATTTAATATTAGGGTCTTTTTTCATTGGGGCCTTATTTCATAATGAAATAAGGCCCCAAAAAAAAATGAAATAAGGCCCCAAAAAATGAAATAACACCCCAAAATTCAAGAATTTTCATTGTTGTTGTTTTGTATGCATTTTTTTGGGGCCTTATTTCATATTTTTTTTGGGGCCTAATTTCGCGGAGCCGAGAGCCACACTCGGATATCTGTCTTCCCCACTGGTGAGCAGTGTTGCCAGATTTTTCAAGACGAGAGGAGCCCAATTTGCAAAATCTTGGAGCCGAAAATAGCCCCACCCAAATATAATGCACAAAAATTAGTAAATTAAAATTATTCATTTAAAATTAAAATTTTTCTATCAAATTTCAGCAAAGTTATAAAAATCTAAAATTTGATTGAACATTTTACATGCTAAAACTTTCCATATAGTTTAAGAGCCACCAGTAAATTTTGGGAGTGGATGTACATATAACCAAAATCTGAGTATGAGGGTTTATAGGTACATATATCGTGATTCCCTGATATCAAATTCCTAAGTCTGGCAGGTTTTTTTTCTCAGCCTTTGGGAGGAAGCTCATAGGTACATTATGTACATGTTTTTAGTCAACTGAATTCTAGTTTAAACTCGAAATATTGCTTCAAGCGTCCCAATCGGAGATTTTAAACTATTAATTGATAATCTCTGGTCCAAAATTACCAATTTGTTTCGAAAGTGAATAGAGCAAACTGCATAAAAGTGTAATTATAAGCAAATATTGAAATGGTAGTAGGCTCATTCACAAAAGATTTTTCAAAAGTTTGAAGTCCTCATATATGGAAATGGAAAATAAACAAAAAATATGATTTTATGTCTCAATTTTTAAGGAGCCTAAAATCGCCCAATTCCAAAACTAAATAGCCCAAATTTGGATTAATCGCAAATCATAATTTGAAGGAGCGAGTGAAAAATTCGAGGAGCCCAAGATTGGTGAAAAACCAGGAAACGACTATAGCAGTCACTGCCGAAGAGAAGTTGGATGGAACTTTTTCACCTAAGGAAAGGATAGTTGGTTTCGTCAATTCGATTGTCAAATGATCGCCATTTTTCGACGCGCGTACTGCTTTTTATTGAACTGCATGGGTCTGGCAACTCTGCAGTTTATGTTTCGAGCTTATATGAAACATTTATATTAAAATTTAACGAAGGCTAAGTATATTGTAAATGAAATGAAAAGAGTAGTTTTTTCTTTGTATTTTCCACTATATTCATTGTGTTTTATTTAAATGTCAGAAAGTTTTCTCGGTTTTGATCTATAATTTTAGTTAAGCTTAAATACAGCTATTTTCAAATTAATGCAATGGTTTTTTTTGCACAAAATACTTTTTTATCAACGTCCTTCAATTTTCTTGCAAGCGCATTTGACGTTTATAAACACGCTTTCCGGTTTCTCAATATTTTCGATATTTTTACTGCAGAATTGCACCGCATATGATGTTTTCGAAGATGTGACTTTAGCAAACTGCATTATCGAACACAATGCTTATGCAGTTAAACTTGAACAGAGAACTCTTGCAGTTTGTGCTGTGATAACATTCTGCTAAATGCATTCTTGACGCTGATGACGTTCTGGAAAACGGCCTTTTACCGGCAAGGCTACGTTAGGTTGTCCCAGCTAAAATAGAGGCTGGAAATTTCACTCGAACTCGAACGTCATGTGTCTGAATAAAGCATACCACTGTGCCATTATGTTCAGAGGGAACTCAAAAGCGCTGTAAAAATACCATGCTATAGCTACAATTTGCAAAACTTCATTTCACAAAGTTCAAAGTACCCTCTTTTCGAGACACTGCGGCAGTTATGAAAGAGTTAATTGCTTTCTTCAAATTTCAAACTCATCAACTCACATTGCTTTGAATGACCAAGCATGTACAGCGGTATGAAGTGCACTCAAATTTTCTATAGACCTCGTCAAGATTTTGGAAACTCACGAAAATTGCCCCCCCCTGAACGAAATCCTGGATCCGCGCCTGACCAAAACACTGTTTTGCCTATAGCAATTACATATAGATACAGCGTAGTGCAAAACAATTTTGTCAAAACGATTGCTTTGCACATGCTTCGTAAGTTATTATTTTTAAATTTAAGGTTTTTTAACATAGGTAGTTTCTTGACAGTAAAAAGTTAAAACAAATGCAATCAAAACAAATCAGCTACCATGATGTACGTTATATGTGTTGAATGTTGCTGTTGCTGAAAAAGTATATTCATATCTTAAAAATATTACCAGCTGGAAAAATAGGCCTTGAAGTATGTTAAAAGCCGATCTCAGATCTAGATTGGAGTTAGTTTTAAGTAATTAGTTCTAAAAATAACACCCCAAAATATTACAAAGAATTATTCAATTTTGTAAGCACAGTATAGTGTAGATATGGTACCTATACATATGTGCAGTATGCACTTGTACATGTTCTATTTTAGAGTGCTTTACAAGGATCAAAAATGTTTAGAGACGTCTGAGGTGGCGTGCATCTTCATTTTCTCACCTATCGGTATGTAAATATTAATGAGATTTATGATGATGATATTGACGATGTGGATTATAAACACGCATCCTTCTTAGAACTAACCAACAAACAGAGGTAGGTAAGTACATAAAGCAGATTCTTGTTGAGTAGATAGGTGTTTGTAGATATGAAATAGTTTTGGATTATATTGTTATAGGCATGGTTTGATAATTAGGTACTTCGTTGAGTATGAGTTGAATTGAGATTTATTTTTTTTCATAGTAGAAGAATGGTAGTACCTCGTGGCTTGATGGTTAGTGCGTAGGACTGTCATGCCGAAGGTGTGGGTTCGATTCCCAGCCGTGCCACCTAAAAACAGAAATGTTTTATTCGAGGTACTGCCTCTTGCGAGGAACTGACAAATCCTCCAAGAGTATACTTGTCATGAAAAAGTGCTTCTCATTTAGCCGTTCGGACTCGGCAAAAAACTGTAGGTCCCCTCCATTCCTGCCAACAAACACGTACACAGGAATGGTTGTGAGTTGTAAGTCACAAGGCCCTGGTTCTCCATGAGCTGTTGCGCCACCCAATTTATTTATTTATTTTAGTAGAAAAATGGATCCTATGAACAGCTTTAGAAGTATTGAATATTTTCGTAGCATAAACTTCCCTTTCCGGTAGGATATGACAACAAGTAAACTGAAATAAACCCTTTTCCGTAAATTCTACGAAAAACAACAACTCTGGCATACTTTTAAAAAGAAAAGAAATATTCCCGCCTTTGGAAACCGAAAATCCTATTCAGATACAAACATTACACATCTTCACAGAAACTTGTTATCCAAATAACCAAACCGCACCCTACATATTAGGTTTATAGAAACTTTTCTATAGATTGCTATCTCCTGCAGAAATAATAGCTTAAATTCTCTCCACCCTTCGTTCTTTTCAAGGTTTTTTCTCCTATAATGTTTATGATAGGAGAATAAATAACCCCCATAAGTTCTCCCCCAAAGTAACTTACCTGAAGTGTCATCTGCTGCCACCAGTCAAAATAGCTAACACAAGTCCTTCATTTATAACTGAAAATACTGAACATCCAGAGACCAAAACTGAACACCATCAAATCTCGTTTTAACCCAGATAAATTGTTAAATGCACATCATGATATTAAATTCATAACCAGAGATTTATTTAGCTATAAAGAAGGAGATTTTTGTAAAGCAAGAACAGGATATGAGACGGACGTCATCTCTATACTCATAACTCGATTACGATCCTTATAGAAATATGATGAGAATGAAAAAGAGAAAAATCCAACAACCTACATCCTACACCCCTGAAATGTTTATGTTTGACCATATGTCACTTTATGCTTCATGTCAAAAGGCACAAGTGAGAAGGAACATGACACACACCAGAAACAGAATAAAAAAAAAAACTAAGGACAATAAGGACGAACGAATTATAAATATATAAATAGCGTTCTATTCTACAATTGCCAAAACATTATGATTACCACCGCCAGAAAGCAAGCCCAGGCATACCTACACTCGGATCATCCCATCACCCACCACCACCGACCGGCATAAACCAGCCCACCAAACAGACTGTTCATTGCTCGACTAACCCCTCGGAGAACCGCAAAAAAAACTTTGTCCACTTCTTCATCCATCTACAACCGCACAATATTCTTCAACTTTATTTCGACGAGCTTAAACTTATCCATTCAGAGGACAGTTGCAGATACTTTCCAGGCTCACTCTGACCGGCCAAACAAACGCACAATCAGGAATCAGCCTTGCATCTGGGAAGGGACGTTTTAAATAGGGTATGTGCTTGTGCATTTCATTAGATTATGGATAACACAGAGGATTTTCTTTTATTACATTCGTTTCTAAAGCCTCTGCATTCCATATAAGTCTAATCAAAGCGGGCTCTGAACCTTTGGCGCCACATACATAGGAAATTTGATAAAAAATTGCCATCTAATATTGGGCTCTGGACCTTTGGCACCTCATATGAGGGAAATTTGATAAAAAAAGATGCCATCTAATTGGTCAGAAAAGGTCAAGCGGTCCCAGAAATTGGTCAGCACTAGATAAACTGACAATTACTGAAACTAGCTGACCTGCAATTTAGATCTTAGGGCCTTTCAGGTGGTATTAGATTTTTGTAAATTTCCCATAAATGAGGTTCCAAAAATTATCTTGAAATATATAAAAAAAAATTTAAAAAAATCTATACCTGACCAATTACTGAAGCTGGCTGACTTTTTATAAAGATCAACAGATCTTTCAGATGGTACACATTTTTTGCAAATTTCCCTAAAAGAGGTGCCAAAAATCGTTTTGACCTTGGAATTTTTTTTTCAAAATTCATTAAATATTCATTAAAAAAAATCTATGGCTGACCAATTATTGAAAATAGCTGACCTTTTACAACCGTGAAGAGGCCTTTCAAATTGCATACCTTCATTTTTTTTTTAATGACCCAAATGAGGTGCCAAAAGTGTCAACAAGTCCAATCCTTAATGCTAAGTCTGATTTATTTCAGTAGTATATAGAATTTGTATTATAAAACCTTCTTATAGGGGTAACATTCAGTTTTTTTTCTTAATTTATCGAAAACTTTTTTGAAAAAATATGAAGGTTTAATTGTAGCTTATAATTCTGCACAAACAAAATAAATAAACTTTTTTTCATACATACAATAGATTCAGAGAAAATCGTGCCAGAACTTCATGGTGGAGCAAATGTTGTCAAAAATGTATTAAAGTGCAAAATTTTTTGTACGATTTGTGCTTGGCTATATCTCTTCATCATAGAACCAAGTTTTAGTTCCCGAGGTAAGGGGAAGGGTGCCACCTTGAAAAGAAATTGATTTGTTTTGTATTCAACAACTCGATTCAATTTCCTTTTAAAACCTCATTTAGCCTTTAAATGATGTTATTCGGTTTCACTAAATGCTTTTAAAGTAAAGAAGATTTTAAATGCCCTTGTTAACTTAAAGCTCGTTTTTGTCTCATTAAAATTTAAAAGTCTTTTTGGCTAAGCCATACAGCAGCTGATGTTTTGCTGTCGGAAGAATTATCCCAACATCCATAATGCTTTTTCACTTTTTCTCATACACATCGCATGTGCGAACGAAACAACCTCTTTTTTCTGTATCCAGGGACGTGAGCAAACTCAGTTAAATTAAAATATCCCTAAAATTGCTCTTTTCTACATTGGTGAAACTGAAAAATTTTAAATGTCTGATAGAATTTAGAAGAAGCTTAGATAAAAGCAATTTAAGGGTTTGTTTATGAAATTGGCCATTAGACCATAAAATTATCTTAAAATGAGCTTTAGTCAAACTCTATAGGCCTATTTATCACGAAGTTATAATAAGCCTTTAGAAATCTCATAACTTTGCTGTAATAAGGAAATTCAAGCGAGTTGTTGAATAAAAATCAAATCACTTTCTTTTTCAATATACATAATGTATGCCTGACTTCTTCTATAGAAAAAACACAAAATTTTTCTGTTACTTAAGTTTTAATCTTCCATTTTCTTTTTTTAATTGCTCTTGACATTTTTAAGTCTTTATACCATCCAGAATCATACCAAGGTATTTTGCGGTAGGTACAGATTTCCAACAACTGTTGTTACAAATTAAAATATTGTTTATTGACTAAATTTTGCAATTTTTCATGGCAGTCAAAATAGCGTTGATGTTCAGTAGAATATCTCTAGTTGTATAATAAATATACATGGTTGGCCCTGGGGCGCTTTTTACCCTGGAACCCTGGCTTCTTTCTTCAGAATAATGTTGGTCGTATTGTGATCTAAAAAGTCGGTCTTTGGATAACATAATATTTCAGTATTTCGTAGTACTGCCTTGAAAGATCCCAATGCAGCTTGTACAAAAGTCTCAAGTACCAACGAAACATACTTGTTTTTATTCGATGTCCTTGGTCATTCATTATAATTGTGGGCTCTTGATTCGATTTTCCTGCTATCTCATTTTGTCCTTGCTCAGCTAAGATTCACTTCATAACGCGTTAATAACTGACAAACGGATAGATAACTTGTCCGTTTGTTAACTTTTCTTATCAATAATCATATGATCTCTAGCTAGTTTGAGTTTCTAGGATCACTTCACCAAATTCACTACTTCGTCAAATTAAGGTGACGTTCTAATACTTGTATAATTTCATGCACTGATTTATGACATGCATGTTTGGTATAGTAAGCGGTTCTATCAAATGTGTGTAAATATGTGTTAAAAAGTTATCCGCTCATGGATCACGGAATTTGGCAAGTAATTTAACCATTTTTTAACCTCACAAGACATAACACATTTATTAATAAGAATTACAAGTTAACCAATTTGCATATATAAGTGCTAACACGCAGTTGCTCGTTGTTTATTATTATTGTTACTGCAAAACGCAATCTTTTTAAATACGCAAGAAAAAGAATTTTTCGTAAAAATTAAAAAAAGTTTTATTCCTTTCGGACAAGCTTTTTTCAGTTTCTTATTTTTTCCACTCATAGTAGGTACCTATCATTTACATTTGCACTTAGTTTTAAGTTTTAACAAACTTAACTGTCAGAACAAGTACAGTAATGTAGATCGACTGAAATATAGGGTGCTACACAATCTATTCAAAGTTGTCGGTTTTTTTCTCTAGCTAAGCCTTTCTACTTTTTTTGTTATCATATTTTTTTAATTTCGGTTAAGAAAAAAGGAAATGGGGTGTAGTATCTATAACTTGTGAAGATGAGAAAAAAGTTACTTTTTTTTCGTTCATCCCCTTTCATTGCCTATACATACCTTCCGACAATCTTCTTTTTCCTATTCCCATCCACGTCTTTCATGTTTTTTTTTTTGGTTTTTATTCCATTTGACTGCTGTTGTTTTATTTTCTGGGCACTTTTGGTCTCCGGTGATAATCATAAAACCATAGAAAAAAGTTTGAGACACAGAGCATTATATAGCCAAGCCCGGCCAGCCAGTCCTAAGTTCGGACCATGGGAGAAATAAAAATAAGTATATTAACCGATTTCTCATTACATATGAGGGACACAGACACAGCAGACAGCACATACAGATACAGCATATAATCTTAAAGAGAAAAAACATATCAAGCGAACACCTTTATCCATTTTTTTTTTGATAAAAATGGCCAAATTTGTGGCAGTGGCTTAACAATAAAATATCTTTGAACAAAATTACACTTCGCGTCGCTTGATGTCCAAAAGGTTTTTTTTTTATTTTTCACCCGAAAGACTTGACCATACGGGAGACATGAGCCACTCGCAATATTTCACTCAGACTACTCTTAAACTCTACAAGCGTTTGTATATCTGAGAAAACAATGACTTTCTATTTTTTACTAACCAAAACGTTTCAGGATTAAAGTTAAAGTTAAGAAGTTACAAAAACATATTTGTTTCTATTTTTCGCCCTTTGTTTTCGTCTCCTAGAATTAAGGATGATCTTATACCTTGACCTTGAATAATTGTTTTTGCAGACACCCGTGCAAAATAATGCAACAGCTTACGTAACAGAATTTATAATTTCTTTTGTCTCAAAAAGCGCGAACGGGAGACTTGACCCACTTACTGTAGGCGTAGGGAGACTTGATCATACGAAAATGAGGAGCAAAAGCAAACCAAAAAAAAAGTTTAAAAACTGCTGCAGAAGGGGAAATACAAGGATACTTACTTACTTAAGGCGGCGCTACAGTCCGGGGTGGACTAGGGCCTCAACCAACAAGCTTCTTTCAGCCGGCTCGGTTTCTAGCTAGCTGTCTCCAGTTTCGCACGCCAAGTTGACTGAGGTCCTCTTCCACTTGCGTGCGCCACCTTTGACGCTGTCCACTTCTACTGCGCTGTCCCACGGGGTTGGATTCAAAGACTTTCCGGGCCGGAGCATTGGTGTCCATTCGCTCTAGTTGACCCAGCCATCTCAGTCGTTGGCTTTTCACTTTTGTGGCTAGGTCCGTGTCGCTGTACAGCCCGTACAGTTTGTTGTTGTATCTTCTTCTCCATTCCCCACCAATGCAGACGGGACCAAGAAACACAAGGATAACATCGTTAAAATTATGTTTAATAAATCTTACAAGCTTTTAACTTTATTTCCCAAGGAGGGGTTTATTTAAGTTATGTACCTACCTATTTTTAGTTTTGTATCAACATACATTTTTAAAACATTTTTCTTGACAAATAATGAGTTATATATGGTAACAATATTTAGTCCAGTCAATATAGCCATACAAATGTGCAAACCTAGCCAAAACTCCGATAAGGCTGAAAATTGGTATAGACCTTCCCTTAGACTTAAAAAATCAGCTGTGAAAAGTCCTTGTTAATCCTAATCGAGCATAAAAAGTTATTGAAGGTCAAGTGTCAAAAAAATGGTTTTTCACCTATATCTTTCCAACGGTAAATGCTATTGAAAAGTAGTATCAGTAAATTTTGTAGATCACAAAAATTTCTACAAAAGATATTAACTTATATTTTTTTGTAAGACAGATGGTTTAGGAGATAGAACTGTTTTAAAAATTGTAAATTGACGAAAATATCGGTTTTTCGGGTATAACTCCTTAATGGTAAATAATTTCGGAAAGTGTTTCAAGTAACGTTTGTAAACCATTTGAGTCTTTACAAGAAAATATAAAAAAACATCCAAAAATGTACCATTAAAAAGATATAATTATAAAAAGCCAAAAATAACGGTTTTCTGATTATTACTCGTAAATGATGAAGTTGTTCAAAATTAATGTATCTCAATTTGTAGACATTAAAATATTCTGCTGAAAACGTTGTTAAACTTTTTCCTTACGAGTGGTCGGTTACAAGATATTGCAATTTCAAAATGGCCAAATGTCGAAAACAGAAGAATTTTAACGTATAACTCACTCTTAAACGGTAAATGCTATAATAAAGTACTTTATGCATGTATATCAAATTTGGTGCCCTTCAAGAATTTTTTTTTCAAAAATGTATCAATCCAAAGATATAGTTATTTTAAGAATTTGGTCAAAATTGCCGTTTCAATTTTTGAAATCGATGCATTTTTGGGGCGCTGGTTATAGTCCAAAAATTTTCTACGTGCTTTTCCTCAGCACTTCTTACTTTTTTCGTCATAACTTTTTTATTGCGGTAAATAAAAAACAAAACGGCTTATCGAGATTTTATCATGACAAAGTGATTGCCGTTTCAATTTTTGAAATCGATGCATTCTTAAGGCGCTGGCGCTGGTAATAATCCAAAAATTTTCAACGTTTTTTTTCTTGGCACTTCCTTCATTTTTATCATAACTTTTTATCACGGTAAATAAAAAGAAAATAAAAACAGGCGTATTAAGATTTTGTCAAGACGAATCGATTGCATATTAATTTTTTTAAATCGAACCATTTTTACGCAACTGATGACAGCCCAAAATATGATACTCAAATCGTCTGCAAAGTTCAGGGTCATAAAAATAACGGTTTTTAATTTCTACTTTTAAAGCTAAGTCATTCAAAAAATTTTAAAGTTGAGTTTGTAAAGATTGAAATATATGAGCTAATAAAAAGTAAAATTTTGTCTCATACGAGTGATTGGTCACAAGCAATAATGCACAAGGTATTGTATTTTAAAAAATGAAAAATAATCATTTTCTGCATGATATGCACTTTTTTCCACACCACCTTTGATAAGGTAGAGTACCCGGCGAAGTTATATTCAAATCCTGGTCAACTACTACTTAAGGCACGAGCTCGATAACTCAGGCACCAAGAAATAATAATGGTTTTTTGTAAAACAGTATAATACAAGCATTTTTTACTATGGGAGGGGGGGTCTATCTCACCCCGTTTGGGCGGGAGGGGCAATTTCATAAAAACAGTACCAAAAATGTAAAAAAAATATAAAAAAATAACGGTTAAAGCCAATACTCTATTCTATTATACTACGTTTTCATTAGAGCTGAAATGAGCTAATTTCGCAAATCACAGAAAAAGTGTTTTCATTTGTAATTTGGTATTCGTTTGACAGCTCATTTCATTTTTGAATTTCAACTGGCACTTAACCGATTTTTGTTGTTGTTTTCTTTTGTCTCCTTCCATTGTGCTTTGACATTTTCATACAAAACCAATTCAGAGCTCTTCAAACTTAGGTGTGTTTGTTAGATTTTGACTTAATTTCCAACCTAATTTCTTGCAAATTTGGTTGAAATTATCTCATTTCGAAATGTGAATTTGTATGGGAATTAAGATGATTTCGAATCGCATTTGGAAATTTTCAACGAAATTACCTCATTTGGCTTAATGAAAACGCAGTATTAGCCAGTTTTTTAATCAAGTGAAATCTATGCATTGTTTTTGAAAAATGAATTTGAACTCAAAATTTTCGAGAATAAAGCAATAAAAAAAGGTTTAAAGTGTAATTTCTCAAAACTGTAAAATGATATATCATTTTTTTTTCTGAAATTCGTTGCTCTAATTGATTCTTAATCAAAAACTGAAAACAAGATGATTCTATGTCTTCTAGTTTTTGAAAAAATCGATAATTACTATAACTACTTTAGTATGGGATGTTTGTCTTTTGCGTATTACGGCTGGCGTATAAACAGTGAGGTATGTATGGGGGGGGCATGCTGTGCTGCCCCCCTGCAACCCCCCTGTTTGGGCACATTATAGGATTTGGGGTAGATGCGAGGTTGGGCGTATGCCAAGTTTCTTTTGCATTTAAAGTATCTGGATTGAGGAAACATTACAAGGCAGTTGTAATGTTCAAAGTATGCATACCCACTAAGATCATAAAAAAAACGAGCATGCATTCGAGTTTTGTACGGTAGTAGTTTTAGTAATTTTCAATTTTCTCAAAAACTAGAAGACATAGAATCATCTAGTTTTCAGTTTTTGATTGAGAATTAATTAGAGCAACGAAAAAAATTATATATAATTTTACAGTTTTGAGAAATTACACTTTAAACCTTTTTTTTATGCTTTTTTCTCGCAAATTTTGAGTACTGTTTTTATGAAATTACCCCTCCCGCCCAAACGGGGTGAGATAGACCCCCCCCTCCATAGTAAAAAATTCTTGTATTAAACTGTTCTACAAAAAACCGTTATAATTTCTTGGTGCCTGAGTTATCGTACTCTCCCCCTACTTAAAACCAACATCATTCAAAACCGTACTTGAAAATCTTGCCACGTACATATATGGCAAATCATTGAAAATTGTGATATTGAAATAAGAATAATTATTGAAGAAAGACCAAAATTTAATGTTGGCCCTTATTTCAGATAAAACCACATTTAATATGGTGATCACTGAAATCGAAGAATGCTATTTGAAATAACAAAGTGATATTAGGTTAAAGGCGGGCCAGATTTTTTGATAAAATACATAATAATTGAAGACAAAAAAATTTGTCTTCGTATTTTAAATAATTTCAACCTTGTAGCTTAGCAATAATTGGCGCATTATTAGGGCGTTTTGAGGGCATATCTATTATTATTTAGAATTTTTAGAAATTGAGGTGCCTTGCTCGAAATGAAAACATTACAAAAAAAATATGTAGACAATTTTATAAACTACGACCTCAGCATATTTTAGACAACTTCGTCATTTTCGAGTAAAAGGAAAGAATTATATCCTATAAATTGTAAGTTTTAGAAAAAAAAAAAAATTGTCATGTAGAGTATCACATTATCTACAAACTTAGCTTACATTACTTTTCGATAACATTCACCGTTTATGAGTTGTAGATGAAAATCCTATATTTTCGATATTTGGCCCATTTTTAATCGCAATATTTTTTGACCAATCACTCGTATGAGACAAAATTTTACTTTTTATTAGGTCGAACATTTCAATCTTTACAAACTCAACTTAAAATTTTTTTGAATGACTTAGCCCTTTAAAAATAAAAATTAAAAACCGTTATTTTTGATTTTTTACCTAATTCTTAAGATAACTATATCTTTTGATTGATACATTTCTGTAATAAAAATATCTTGTAGAGCACCACATTTGATACAAGCTCTGCATAAAGTACTTTATGATAGCGTTAACCGTTTAAGAGTTATACGTGAAAATTCTATGTTTTCGACATTTGGCCATTTTGAAATCGCAATATCTTGTAACCGACCACTCGTAAGGAAAAAGTGTAACAACGTTTTAAGCTGAATATTGAACAACTTCGTCATTTACGAGTAAAAATCAGAAACTATTATTTTTGGCTTTTTACCAAATTCTTAAAATAATTATATCTTTTTAACGGTACATTTTTGGATTTTTTTTTCGTGTAAGGCGTCAAATTGTCTACAAACGTACTTGAAACACTTTCCGAAATTATTTACCGTTTAGGAGTTATACCCGAAAAACCGAAATTTTCGTCAATTTACTATTTTTAAAACAGCTCTATTTCCTAAACCATCTGTAATACGAAAAAATGTAAGTTAATATTTTTTGTAGAAAATTTCCTGATCTACAAAATTTACTGATATTACTTTTCAATCGCATTTAACGTTGGAAAGTTATAGATGAAAAATCATTTTTTTGACGCTTGACCTTCAATAACTTCTTATATGCTGCAGTGGGATTGACAAGGACTTTTCACAGCTGATTTGTTATGTCTAAAGGAAGGTCTATACCAATTTTCAGCCCTATCTGAATTTTGGCTAGGTCAAATGTCCATTTTGACTGGACTAATTGACTTAGGTACATGAAAATCATAGACGGTGACTTTATTTTTTTTAATTGCTTACTTGTCGAATTTGGGTATGTTAAAGTCTCCCTAAGAGCGTGTTCAAGTTTCAAGGCGGAGCGGCAGACTTGAGCCGAAAATCTTTTTTCAAACAATTTGCCCTGGGTTGAAACCGATTAATTGCGTTTATTTGAAACCAATACAACTAGTTTTAAAAAAATGTGTGTAGCTTTATAGAGATGTATCTATCATGCGGCTGAAATAAATAGACAAGTTCTTATATCAACAATTTTACAAGAAGTGGCTCAAGTCTCCAGCCTTCCATCTACCTATACCTTCTTATAGACGGAGAACCATCGCAAACAAATGCTCTGAACTTATAAAGGCGAAAAATTGTTATGTAGATTACTTAATACTTAATTATTATATATAAATAGCAGTCAGCTCATCGTAAGAACGGGGCTGGTCACAGTCAGCACCAAATTTTGTCATTGAAATGACAAAGAGTACGATAATTCAGGCGACAAGATATAAAAACGAATTTTTGCAGAATAGCAAGTTATAGGTACATGAATTGTTTGTACTATGGAAGGGGTGTCTATCTCCCATTTGGGTGGAAAGGGCATTTTCCTACCAAAAAAAGACACTTAAAATTGGAAAAAGTATTCAAATGAAACGGTAATATAGTTACAATAAAGTAATGCACGTTTTTTTAAGATTTTAGCAGCTGGATTCTTAGCTAACTTTTTAGCTAGCGGAAATTTGAATACCAAAAAACCGTTAGAGTAAAAATCTTCTAATTTGAGCAACAAATAAGTATTAGAAAAGCTAAAAATGTTGGCAAAACAAAATTTGAAATTCTTTTTCTAACGATTTCGTGGGCCTCTTTCTGGTCCTATGATAGTGGAAACGGAAATGCACTTTTTTAAATTTGAACTGTAAATAAAAAAAAAAAAAAACAAAAATTAGCATTTTAAAAGCTACAGTTTTAGGCATTAACAGAATTATGATTTTCGGATTTTTATCCGCTAACTTCAGTCTAATTTCAGCGGAATTTTAAATATTTGATAAACCGTTAGAGCTATAAAATCGGTACCGATTTGAGCAGCAAATTGGTATTTAGTTAGCTTCAAATTCTGATCACAATTAAAAAGTAAAATTCGTATTATTTTAGACTTTTACCGCTAACTTCAGACTCATTTTAACGGAAAATTGAATAACTAGAAAAGTAGGTTTTCCAGCTACAAATTTTTGGTTTGGCCAACAAATTAGCATTTAATTAGATACAAATTGAGATATCAAAATTGTTTGATTCCACCATAAAGTGTCCGCCCCATTTTGCCCATACGATTTTTTCTAAGAATATACCCAAGAATCATGCCCTTTAATAGTATTGACGAATTGAGGGATACCCTAGATGAAACGGATGTTCAAGGTCACCAGAAGTAGATATACATACACATTGTCTGAGCTGATTTAAATTGTCTCTTGCCTGAGGGTCTGTTTAAAGACCATTAAGTCTGGGAATCTCAAATTATTTTATTCTATTTGGTATCAAATTACTCCAGACTTAAGACAAACATCATAAAAGGCCGCTTGAATTTGCCAAGGCTCACACTATACTCGATGGAATAGACTGAAGTAAACATTGGGCAAATTGAAAAAGGATATGTTTTCTGATGAATCAATAGATTATAAATACTTAATATATGAAAGAATCAAATATAGAATTAGAATTGTGCGAAATCGTTTTGTTGTTTTTTTTTTTACTAAAATTCTTACAACAACTTTAACATAAGACTTTCGTTAAGCTATTTCTCCCGAATGTATATGGAAGATCCAGAGATATGTACATATATTTCAATTTTGTCAAAAAAATACTGTCCTCTTATAAATAAAATGGGATGTTCATTATTATGATAAAATTTGTCTGGCAATTTCTTGCAAGTCTTTTAGTTGGTGTTTTAATATGAGTGGGCGAATATTACGTATGAAAAAGGACGAAATTATTGCTTAGTAATTTATGTTGAATCCTACTTAGTTTTATGCTCTCGTTTTATCCTCTTATGGAGGGATTTTATTTTTTCCTTCCATATTGGTCAGATGATTACACCCATTCAAGCAACAAAAAACAGAAAATGGGTGCTCAGTGTGGTCAAAATGTTTTTTTTTGTGTTTATTTTTTTGTTGTTGTTGGGAATAAAACAGGCAGAAAAGTGACTCAGACAAATTTTAGTGTCCTATTAGATAGAAAAAAGAGCCGTCAGTGGCGGAGGTACCTTTATTTAGTTTTTTATTTTATATTAGGTACTCCTACCCATATATACCTTCTTTTTGGACAAGAGGACAAAATGAATTCTCATTGGGATATCAGAAGTCATAATTTCATGCAGAATTTATTACAGAGGGTAAAAGTATTTTTTTTTTTTTTTGGGAAATAGAAAAGTAATAAGTAGGCAATGATGCTGCGATATATCTCTAAAAAAAATACCTACGTCTATTGTTTTACTGCCGTACAAAGTCAATCGAATTTTATGGTATTTGGTTTTGCAATAGGTGAGGATACACCTGCCTCTCTCGTTTTCTTTCGGCTTACATAACATTAAAGCTTAAATAAGATAAAGGTTGTACATTTTGTATAAAAATTGTTGTAGACAAAAATTATTAATTTATGAATGCTTGATTTACTAAAAAGGTTTCTTTTGCTATTCGTTTTTTTTTAATATTATGAAAACGTTCCAATGGTAGCACATAGATGATATTTTGACAATCATATTCAAAAATTTGTCTTTGAACGTGAGAGATTTCCCAAAAGCTATCTATTAATCATTTGCGAAAATGCGAGTGCATGCTAAGTTTCCCCGGGCTAGTGAAACACAAGTCCAGATATGAATTGACAGTTTTACATTTTCTATGGTGCAAATAATGGTTCAGGCGGGATGTTAAACATTCGGCTCCCGAATCATGGGCATGAAGGGTAACAGCCTGAGACACGGTGCGGTGACCATCCGTTCTCTATATCAGTGTTTTTCAAACTTTTTGAGTACGCGAGCACTTTGTTAGTAAGAACATTCTGGCGACCCCTACATTCATAAAAATACATAATTTACAAAGCGACATGAATCGAGCTCATCAAAATCTCCTTTGTCAAACAGAGCTCAGATGGCTGTCAAAAGGAAAGGTACTTTTAGATTAAGAGCCCACAGTAGATTTTGGGTGTGATTGATAACAAAAAAAAAAGTATAGGCATCGAAAGCTTCATTAAAGGCTATTCAAAGAATCGAAGCCTTGTAGTCCAAAATTGGGGCCTTTGTGAAAAAACAGAGAATCGAAAAAAAAAATATGAATCCAGCTTCGAAGGTAATCGTGTTAGCCGAAATTGGATTTCATTCTTCCCTATCACGGAATCTGAGATCATTTGAGATATAGTTCGCCCTGTCAGACTGTTAAAAAAAACCGTTTTTCACTTAGAATTTTTTAAACAGTCAGGCAGGGCGAACTACATAAGCACTCAAACGGTCTCGGATTCCGAGATATGTGATCCGAGGATCTTATCTAGGGAAGGGTGAAAACCAATTTCGGTTAACTCGATTAAGCTCACTCACACCCGAAATCTGCTGGGTGCTCTCGGTCTAATTGACACGAGTTCTGGAATTAAAAGCTGAATAAATGGTGTTTGTACAAGATTCAATATCTGGATGATCAAATCATTTTTCTGTTCCCACTTGGCTTTTAAAATTATCATTGCTCGCTGATCTTTTTGAGCACTTAAACATCTTGAAAACGAGCCTCCAAGGAAGACGAGAAAATATTATTACTGCAAAAGACTAAATCAGGGGACTGGGTCGCGACCCACTGTTTGAAAAACACTGCTCTATATGATCACAAACACGCTGCTTTCAGTCTTATAGACCACGCCTTCTGGTATTTTTTTCCATTTTCCTAGAACTATCTTGAAGCTAGACAAAAATTCATAAAAACTATAATTCAGATCGGTTTTATTTTCCCGAGAAAAATTTAACAAAAAACTCAAAAAAACATAAAACTACACTCAAGCTAATTAAAACTTTGTATATAAACTCTATAGTAATACCATGGATTCGTTTTTATTAGTTGGGTGTGTGATCGATGGTGCGCTGGCGTCGCTAAAGTTGCTTCAACATTTTTAAAATTGAATTATCAACATTCCCATGTGTATCTGGTTTTGTTGTTGGTTTTTCGGTATGAATTCTCTTTTTTCTTTTTTTTTTTGCTATGAATGAATTTTGAAAGCAATGGTGGTGGGTTTTTTTCTAAATTTTTTGCTCTATATCTGTTTTCTGCGCGTTCATCTGTTTTTTCTTATAAAAAGATTAAAACTACCGAAATCTACTTAAAACTACTCAAAGCTACTTATAACTACTTACAAACTAAAAGAGCCACAGCTAGCATTTTTTTTGGGTTACGTACGAATGGTCAACGAACAAATGTCGACTGGTAAAAATGTCGATTTTTATCAACTATTCTGCAAGTTATAATACCAACTTTGATATTACCGACCAACTAAAATCTCGAAATATTGAAATCTCGACTTGAAAAAAAGTCGACTGGCCTGAAAGAAGTCGATAAAAGTGTTCAAAAAAGTCGATATAAATCGACATTTTAACCAGTCGACATTTTGACTTATCGATATTTGTTTGTCGGTCATTCGAACGTACCCCAAAGAACAACGATCTGCTCTTAATGTTTGCACGGAATAACCATTTACTTAAGAATCATAAATTTTTTGTCTGACTTTGTAATAGGAACTTAACAGCCATTTGATGATTAGACTATGTCTAAGACACATATATATGACACATATATATATGACCTTTTGTTTTGCTTCAAGATAATTCAATAAAATGCTTATTTTTACCTACCTGTATAATATGTATATTTCAAAAATTTAATTGCCTCATTTTTTGTATGCTTTATTATTTACTATGAAGAAAGGTCAGTTCAGACATCGAAATATGTAGGCAACAAAAATTAAATCGCAAAAAATGAGATTTATTTATCTTGAAGCAAAACAAAAGGTAATATCACACAAGTTCTTGTTCAACTTTAAATAATCGCTTTCCAAGATTTTGAATGGAAGTTTATGACAATATTAATTAATAATGATCGGATCATAGTTTAGGGAATGATGTTTACAAGCGCACGCTTGTCGACTTGCAAAATGTCGACTTTTAAAATGTCGACTGTTGAAATCTCGATTCATAAAATCTCGATCACCGTCGACATTTTAATAAGTCGGTGAATATTGATCTGTCAGTCTTTTAACTAGTCGACATTTTTTTGTCGAGATTATAAAAGTCGATCTTATGGAGTCGATATCTTAAAAGTCGACAAATCGTACCGAATCCAATTTGTTTCTGTATTAATTTTTTTTTTCTGGTGCCTGACTGTCCCTGCTTAAAACTAATTACCAATACGAGGCCGTCTCGACAGTAAAGGCACCACCTATCAACAGTTTTACGGCCGACGTGGTAGATTTGCGGAATCGCCGCTCTATCCTGGATCAGTCCTCGACTGTCTAAATAGAGGAATGCATCGTGAGGAATAAATTCGCTTAGACGCATGTCTGTCAAAATACAAATGCTGATTCAACAAGATGCCATAGAACTTTACAGCACTTTTACTCGCCAGTGTATGTCCATTTGTCCTATGATCGTTGATAGCATATGTATTTGGTCTTGTCCCCGTTTACTTCTAGAACAACAACGAGATTCGCCTGTTCTTCAGTTTCATTGTGATAGACTTTAACGGCCTGTTTGGACTGACCGATGATAGCAATATAATCGTGATTCCCTAGAATCTGGACAGATTTGTTGAAAATAATGCCCTCAGTGTTAACGTTAGTTAAGCGCACTCTTAGGTTCGGTCAGAAGTGGTGATGATACGTCAAGCCGTAACATCCCATTGTGCTCCCCAGGATGTGAGTAATGTAGGAATAGGAGGGGTAAGAGGAAGAATCTAGTGGAAGTTTTGGAAATGCGGTGCCTCCCTAAACCATCATGTGCCTTTAATGAAGTTCAGAATGTTTCTATAAGTGGCAAAAGAGATACGTCACTCAGTTAGTCGAAAAAATACTCTCCGAGGGCTGATTTTCTTGTCCTGGCTAGGCTGGGGCACTTACAGAGGAAGTGAGATTCGCCCTCCTCCACCTCTTCATCTCCGCATAAATCAGATTCTGCTCATATGGGTTCCCATTGAGTTGTGATTGTGACTCGTAATGATTCCAACCAAGAGAGACAATTTATGTCTGCTTAGCTACCTTGAAACCCGACAGGTGTCAAAATGTTGACCATCTGTCGTTAGCGGCCTTGAGGAATCTTTAGTGAATTCTACCTTTTTTCCTGCTCCAGTGGCATAAGTACCCAAGGTACAGTTTGGCTCGTTTCAAGTAGTGAACCGTTTTTGGTCAGTTCATCAGCAATGTCATTACCATAAATGTCACGGTGACCCAGGACCCATCGAAGGGTGATTGAACTCGTTTCGCAAACAATCTCAATTCACCACGGCAGCAATCAACCAGTTTTGACTTCGTGACAATTGACGAAATGGCTCGGATGGCCACCTGGCTGTCTATGAAGATATCAATATTTTTGCTCGCCAGTTCACATGTTGAAATGAATTTTGCAGCCTCCCAAACTGCAAGCACTTTCACTTAGAAAACGCTGCAGAAGTTTAGGAGCTTCAATGACCTATTTATGGGAGGATTATCTGAGAAGATGCCTGACCGTACCCCAGCGTCCGTTTTGAAGACCATTTCATGATTTGCGTTTAGGACACGGTTTTCCTTACATAATTCCCTTGTTGGAATATCTGTTAGAGCGACTGGGTTACAATTTCTATACGGTGAAATATAGTTCGTTTGAATGTCTATGTCAGTGAAGATCATTATAGTTCTATGACCACAGTGGCCCTTTTTCCAATTTATACACTCTTTAAGTCGTAGAGCACTTTTTGCCTTCAACTCCTTCGTGAACAGATAGAGTGGGGCAAGTGAGAGGAAAGTTTGAAGGGCTGCGGTTGGCGTGGTTCTCATGGCACTAGTTGTGCCTGTACATAACAGTCTATGCATTTTTGTCATGACCCTAAGATTGATTACCTTATTCGAGGTTGGCCAAACCAATGAATGGTTTTGGGGCTGGGTCCCCATCTCTTGTCAAAAATTCTATTGCATGTGTATTTGGCCGTACTAGTTGAATGGAGTGGCGTCCCATTTATGGTGGGCGATTTATGTGTGAAATATTTCGTTTTTTCGTAAAAAGAACCAGTTCCGTTTTAATTGGGTTGACATTTAGTCCGCAGCTATTGGCAAAATTACTGAGATTGTCATGGGCTGTTTGTAGGAGCTCGCACAGAGTGGGAACAAATTTCCCTAATGCCATTTAAACAATATTATCAGCGTAAACCACGACATTGACGCCACTTCACCCTATTAGCTCCAGAATGAGATTGAAGAAATCAGAACCGATATAGCATCTCGTTGCCGACACCCTGTGCATGTTTGGAATAGTTCGAAGGAGTTTTCCCTTGTTGTGCATTGCTTCGTGTATTTTCTTATGACATGCGAAGCATTCGGATCAGTTTTTTTTGGGATCCCGAGTATAGTCATCTCCATATAAAGCTTCTGACTTTGAATGCTATCATAATATACAGCTTTGAAGTCGACAAAGAGACGGTGAAAATTGATTTTGAAATTCATTGGACTTTTTCAGGATTTGACAGAGACGGAAAATTTGGTTTACGATCGATCTGCCTGGCCAGTAGCCACACATGGTTTTTGCAGATTCACGTGTTGCAGAACGGCTAAGGACACTCACTCGGTACCAACGTTGCATATGATCTTGTATGCAACCGCCACGTTTAGCAGGTATAGCAGGACATAGGATCACCTTTTTAAAAATGGAATATTTAAAGCTGACTGATCAGTCATCGGACATGCCTCTTTCCACTTCCACCCAAACTTGGTTAGGGTGATTTCTTGATGTTCTTCTAATATCAAATAAGTATCTTTAATATTTTAAGAATGTCTTCTCTAACGATTTTTGTTTTTGCAAGCCCTTATCTATATAAATGAAAAAAAAAAAAGAAGAAACTCAAATATTCTTTTTTAAACGATACCATTTTCACCCTATTTCCTACATTCATAAATTACTATAGTTTGATCCATTCAAGCAATAATAGTAATTATCATCTAAAACTCATTGGCATACCTTTTTGTTTTTCTCATGCCCTTTCGTAATTTGTCTTCATAAAACTAATATCGATACTAATCGCACATAAATGCGGACCCAATATATCAAACAAAAATAAAATGTTCGCACAGCTGTTGTTCCACCAAACCATCCACATGTGCCGAACTATGATCGTAATACCAAAAACAAAAACCCTACCCAAAAACAAATCATATAAACTGTAATATGGGAACGTAACACATCAGCAAGGACCAACACCAACAACAATATGTTACAAATAAAAATTCCTAAAATTAATCACAATAATAAAATTGAAGCTATAGGCAGCAGGGGGACACAGGAATAGAGAGGACAGGAAAAGAGCAACACGGAATAAAAATCATCGCAGAGGCATTTTTGCGGTGTGGTGTTTTATTATCTTTTAATCTGCGAAAATCCCTTATGTATCCGCTGCTGACAGTCGCAATGCATTGTTTTTGCGTCCTATAGCAGTCCACGTCGTCGGTCGTATCAACCTCCTTCCCAAGCTAGGATAAAGTGCACGAAGAATAACAACGAAGCTCTCCAACAAAGAAACCATATCCTTACGGTGTGCCACGCCACACTATTGTGGCCGAAGCAAGAGTCCTGTTTATGTCCCTGTCCTAGCTTGGTTAGAAAAAAGGTAAATATGTATGTGCTGTATTTAATTTACGTCCGCCCACTTGCCCAGATGTGGGTAGGCTATGCTATAGGAACTGTCAATGTCGCAACTCGCAGCCAGCCAAAAATGTACAGTCCATATGTTGCTTTCTGTTTTTGTTTCTTTACTTAGTACACCTTAGGTACAGCTAGAAAGGAAATCCTTCAAAGCGACTCGAAGCTACTTATTATATTATTTATGATTATGTTCATCGTCCTATATATCGCCTTAATGGTCTTCAATTAGGATTAGTGAGCCTCGCACCCAAACTAAATCATAAAATGATTGCATTTGCACGTTGCTGTCATTTGATATGGTTGAGCAAAGCAGGAAGAACATTTTTTTTGAATCGTCCTTTTTTGTGATAGAAATGGATGGTGGTGATAAATTGAGTTGGTATATAGTTCTTATTATGGTTGTGGACTTATGGGACATATTATGCATGTATTTGTATATGTTTATGTGGTCTTGGGAATATGAATCAACCATTTGTATTATTGCAAATATTTTGCCGCCCATTAATGTCATTTAGAAATAATAGCAATGAAATTTTGATATTATTTTTTTTTGTCGATTAACTAGATGTTTTTTTGAGTATAATAAAGCTTTTTGCTTCTTTTCGATTGTGGTTTGTGGTTGAATCAATTAGTAAAGACAGAGTCAAAGGAATATATTAACGAGACAAAAAGTTAGTTGTACAAACCTGAACATTCTTCAAGCATTCGCCTGGGCGCCATCTAGGACCATGAATGGGTGCATTTTCTCCCAGCAATAACTGGTGCTGTGCCATTATTCACGAAATAATTGAATCGAGATGTTGTGATGCTTAGATATTTATGTCAAGGTAGAGCGTAGAGGTAGGCTCGTCGGTCGGTGTCCAAAGTGTATATCCTAAGACGGTGTCCACATTGGGTATGAAAAAGTGGATTTTTAATGACTTTTCAGTATTCACATCTCACTTCAATGAAGGAGTGGGAGCGAGATATGAATACTGAAAAGTCATTAAAAATTCACTTTTTCATACCCAATGTGGACACCGTCTAAGGAAAGCAAAAAAACTTAGGTTAAAGTGCATTTCATATAAGCTGCGAATAGCGAAATGCGAATGGTCGTTAATTTTGACTTTTCCTTAATTATCTAGGAATTCACAGGTTTTTTTTTATGTTAGAAAATGCATTCGAAATGAAGTGACATATTGCCACATGGTCACATGACACATTTCGAGAGCCTTATATATCATGTCACAGAATTTAGAACGTCATACAAAATCATCAAGAAGCTGATTTCACGTTCATTTCTAGAAAAAAAACAATCTTTCCAACAATTCTGTTTTCTTTCTAAGTGAGAAATAACTTCACCCGGTTTTCAGATGAAATCATTTTGCACGTTTAGTGGGAAAAAATTTCACCAGTAAAAAGTGAACCCATATCCCTCTAGCGGTGAAATTATATCCCAAGTGAAGAAAATATATCTAGGTAATATCACTTCCAGGCGCGGATACAGGGGGACAATGGGTGCAATTGCCCCCCCCCCCCCCCTTGAGTTATGTTCGGGAGCTTTTTATCAATTCCAAATAATCAATTTAATGTATTTGAAAAAGGAACTATGTAGAACTTTTAGTATTTTTATATTTTTATTTATTTAGTTCTTTTCAGTTTGAAAGATAAATATCGAGTGAATAATATTAAATAAGAAACTAACAAATCAATAATAAAAATATTTGATTAAAATTACTTAGAAACTAGAAATGATAATAACAGAGATGATAACAAAGTAAAACACAGTGATATTCATTAGTATGTATGAGGTTGGCCTGGCCATCATACAGTATGTATGTGATTCCTCCCCCCTTAAGAATGAATATCACGTTTTAATCAAAATTAAATGTATACATGTTTTTTTTTTTTAATTCCTTAAATTAACTTAAAATATTAAATATAAGAGTGTTATAATTTTGGTTTTACAATTATTTCTTCTTGTAAGTTCTTATTTTTAAATACAAAGTTATATTTTTTTATTCACATTTAATTGAATGCATAATGCTGAATTATGTTTAGAATAACAATACAATATTTGATTAGAGTCGGTTAAAACTAGTTTGTTTTTGACAAGTAAATTCTTTAGTGCTATTTGTTGCTCGAAAAAAAAAGTAAAGATGGTATGCATAGAAATAAAAGCTTATACTTTTACCTTTATAATTTTTATATTTAACTATATCTAACCCAGATTTGTTGATTTTTGAATTTCAAAGATCCTGCCATTTCCGTTTTTACTTGTTTGTCTGCTTTCTTTTTGAATAGTCCCTGCCAGTTAAAGTTCTATCAAATTGTATGTTTTCTATTGGGTTTTGGTATTTATATTTTCTTTTTACAATCTGCCTATCACGTTTGTTTCCACTTTTGTCTTTAAAAAATGTTGGTCCCTTTTCTTTAACTTCTTTTATTATATATCGTGGAAGTTGTTTTATATTATGAAAGCCTAAGTTTTTAACCAATTCATTTTTCTCAAAACCAGGAGGGTTGACTCTTTCCTTATTGATTTTGTTTATTTTATTTTCTTTAGTTTTTGAGACTCGTTCTAAAAGTTCTTCCCATTCAGATTCTTTGAGTTTGGAGTGAATAAGATCAATTGGTTTATATTTTGTAGTAGAGTGTATAGTATTGTTATATATTTCCACAGCTTTGTATGCCAATGTTTTATTGTCGATATCTTTGTTGTCTTTATTAAGTTTGAAAAGTCTTAAATGTTCGTTTAATGTTGAATGAAATCTTTCTATAACAGAATTTCCAGTGTGAGTGTTTGGGGATGTAAAATGGTATGCTATGTCTTCCTGTCCTAAGAAATTTTTTATAAAGGCTGTATTAAACTCGTTATCGGCTACAATTTTGTTCGGTTTTCCCAATGTTGCAAATCTGTTTTTTAAAGTGTCTACTATTGTTATTGAGTTTCTGTCTGTAATAGGGTAGATGGATACGTGTTTAGTTAATTTGTCTATACATGTTAAAAACATACTATTTTTATTTAAAAACCATATATCGATATGGACAATATCATTTGGCTTTGAAGCATTTTCAGAAATCATAAGTTTTGGTTTTAAAGGGTTTCTATCATATTTGCACATGTTGCAAAAAATGCAATTGTTGATGTATTTATAAACCTCAAGCCTAAGGTTTGGATAGTAAAATAGATTTTTAAGTTCTAAGAAACATTCTTCTATGCCTCGATGATTTTTTTCTAGGTGAGACTTTTCAATTAGATTCAACAATTTTTCCTTGCAGGTAATATCTTCCAAAAGTTTTGTACATCTGAGAATCTTCATTCCTGGTGAATTTGAAAAATATTTCACAATTGTTTTTTGAAACTGTATAAACATTTCGTCTTCCTTGCAGTATACACCTACTGTTCCTTTTATTGGAAAAAGTTCTTTTAGAATATTTAAAACATATTCTTCATCGTACTTTTTTAAATAAATAATGGACCTTCTTTTCTTTTGAAATAAAATTTTTGTTCTGTACGATTTTGAAATTCCTTTTTCTAGGACCAATTGATGTTTGTATATGTTAGCTGGTGTTTCAGTTATAAATATGTGATCGTTTAGATTTTCGACACCACTATGTATGGTAGCTAGTGTAGAACTAATTTCCTGATTATCTACGTAGTTGTTTTCTAAACGACTAAGATAATCAGCAACGTTATTTTCCTTGCCTTTTACGTATTCAATTTCGAAATCAAATTCATTTAATTTAATTTTCCAGCGCTGCAGCTTTATATTAGGTTCCTTCAACGAACTAAGCCAAACCAATGGTCTATGGTCAGTTTGCACTTTAAACTTTCGCCCGAACAAGTACGGTCTAAAGTACTTAGTGGCCCAAACTATGGAGAGAAGTTCCTTTTCCACAGTACTATAGTTGCACTCGTGACGATTTAAAGTCCGAGACGCATATGCTATTGGATGTTGGTTTTGGGAAAGAACTGCACCTAAGGCTGCATTGCTGGCATCGGTAGTCAAAGTGAACTGCTTTTCGAAATCGGGATACGATAAGACGGGACAAGTACATATCAGTTCTTTCAGCTTTTTAAAGGATTCAATATATGTTAATCCTTGCGTTTTTCTTTAGAAATCTTGTCATCGGTACAGTTACTTTAGAATAGTCCTTAATAAACTTTCGATAAAATCCTGTTAGTCCTAAAAATGATTTGATTTGCTTTACGGTCTGAGGTAATTTGATTTGTTTTACTACTTCAATTTTGTTAGGATTTGGTAAAATACCATCTTTTGAAATAATGTGTCCCAGATATTCGGTTTGACGTTTAAAGAAATTACACTTATCAATTTGAACTTTTAGATTGTAATCAAGAAGTCTTTTTAGAATTTTGTTTATAGAATCTATATGCTCTTGAAGCGATGTTGAGAATATCAGTATGTCATCTAAATAAACAACACATATTTTGTTTATAAAGTCGCAAAGAACTTCATTCATCATCCTTTGAAAGGATGCAGGTGCGTTTTTTAACCCAAATGGCATTCGAGTAAACTCGTAATGGCCATTTGCAGTTGAGAACGCTGTTTTGTGCATATCATTTCGATTGATTGGGATTTGATGAAATCCTTTTGCGAGATCGAGGGTAGAAAAATATTGTGCGTTTCCTAGTTTCGAAAACATATCTTCCATATTTGGAATTGGAAACCTGTCGTCTATCGTAGCGTCGTTTAATTTTCTATAGTCGATTACAATGCGCCATTTTTGAATCCCCGAATTATCTAATTTTTTTGGAACTATCCAAATTGGAGCATTGTACGCACTTGAAGAATTGACAATTATACCAGCACTAAGCATTTCTGAAATTTGATTTTCGACTTCAGCTTTGTGTACTTCCGGATATCTATATGTTTTGCAAAATATAGGTATATCATGTTTCGTTGGTATTTGATGAGAGAATTTAGAGACTGCGGACAGATGATCACCTTCTAGGTAAAAGACTTTTTTAAATTTATTAATTGAACGGGTTAAATGTTTTATCTCTTCATGATTAAGATTATCAAGCTTTAATTTATCAATAATTATATCTATATTTGGTTTTTTGAAATCGAAATCTACTATTTGGTTGTTAAAGGAATTTATCTCTTCTTGTGTCAAACTAGGGTAATTGCCAAAAACTAACGATAAGCTTGCTTCTTTTGTAATGAGTTGCATCTTTTCAAAGTCAATTATTGCTTGCAATGGTTTTAAAACATTACATCCTATAATTCCATCAAAGTCACCAGTCAACTCTGCTTCCAGCATTTCAATTGTTGTCGTTAATCTATTAAACTCCTTAAAAAGTGGAATTGTAACTTTTGAGGTCACACACATATTTGCCGCAATAGATTTAAGCACTAAAGGTTTTTCAAGATCCGTTTTGAAGGATTTGTGATAGAGACCTTTTTGAATTAATGACGTGCTTGCTCCAGAATCAACCAATAACCTGATTGGAGTTGACATAGTACTGACAATTATATAGGGAAGAAATTTGACGTGGCTGAGTGAAAATTTTGAAAATGTGAATCATCTGAAGAAACATTTTCTGAAGAATTTTCAGTTTGATAATGTTCAACTTCCATTTCTCTGTTTCTCGAACTTGTTTTGGAAAACCGGAAGTGCATGGTTCTTGTAACATATTATTAGAGATATTTCCTCGTCCGCTGACATTGTTTGTTTTATTATTATAATTTTTGGTATTTTTAAAATTTTGTGGGTAATTTTGTGAAAATTTGTGTGGGTAGTTTTGTGGGTAGTTTTGTGTATAAGTTTGTCTAGTATTGGAAGAGTTTTGATAATAATTTTTGTTTTCTTGCTGTGGCCTAGAATATTGTTGAAGTGAATTAGGATTTATAAAATTTGTTTGCGTATTTAATTGTGGTCTAAAATTTTGACGAGGTAAATTTTGATATGATGAATTGTTTTGAGTTGCAAATGGTTTTTGAAGATAAGTTGAAAAGAAACGATAAAAATTGTCTGTGTCGATTAAAATTGCTTTAGCTTCCATAAGGCTGGAAGGATTTCTAGCTTGCAAAATTAACTTTGGATCATTTGGCAGTTTGTTCACAAACAGTTTTAAAACCATAAGTTCATTTTGTTTGCTATCGAACCACGAAGGATTGTCTGCGCAAGGACCGGACTTTAAATTCTGTTTTGTCAACAAATCAAGGGATTTTTCAATAACTCTTCAACAGAGCTTTGAAATTGTAGAATTTCACTTGATTAATTATAGATTCTATACTTTCGTTAATTGAACAATTTGCTATTAAAATGGCCCTGACTTCAGGCCATTGAGTTGGGTTATTATTATTGACGATAATAATGTTGGCTTCATCTTTAATTTTTTGTCTAATTTGCAACTCTACAAACATTTTAGAGGTGGACTCAAAATATTACACATAAAACTATATATAAATCTATATGTTTAATAAATATATCTAACTCTTCTGGCAATGCAGTAAAAGTTATTAATATTCTTAATTAGATCTAAAATTTTCCACTGCTCCATACCTGATTCTTTTTGGGTATCTTCTTTTATTGTAAAATCTTCTTGAAATGTTGATATCGTCTTCTTAATGATTATTTTGAGTCTTCTTGTTTTGATATTCTATTTTGTTTGAAGTTTTCTTGAAATATTGATTTGGCCATTTCTATTTAGTAGTGTTTTTTTTTCTTTTCTTCTTATTTATTCACATTGATAGCTTTTGTCTTCCATTCCCAGAATTAAGTATTGTTTAATTTTACAGTTAGAATAGACTAGTTTTGTATCCTTGTTGAGTTTTTTGATCTTTGGTGCATTTGTCCTTAGATCAAATTTGATTTTTTGATTTTAATCAAAAAGTTTAAATTTTTGTTATTAAAATAAACCATTTTTTTTTCTTCAAGATGAGTTTTGGTTTACCGACTGCGCCAGTTATGTTCGGGAGCTTTTTATCAATTCCAAATAATCAATTTAATGTATTTGAAAAAGGAACTATGTAGAACTTTTAGTATTTTTATTTTTTTATTTATTTAGTTCTTTTCAGTTTGAAAGATAAATATCGAGTGAATAATATTTAATAAGAAACTAACAAATCAATAATAAAAATATTTGATTAAAATTACTTAGAAACTAGAAATGATAATAACAGAGATGATAACAAAGTAAAAACACAGTGATATTCATTAGTATGTATGAGGTTGGCCTGGCCATCATACAGTATGTATGTGATTCTTGGCAAGCATGAACGAAGCATAAAATATGAATTTAATAAAATGTAATCAAAAATTTTTTTTTTCATTATATCTACGCTTATAAAATTTTTTCTTGGCAGCGCAGCTTTCCAGCAGTGAGTGGTTGTGTGCGTTGGCCGATGGCTGACCAAATTCAATTAAGAAAAGTTCCGCTATGCACAAATAGTCTTCAAATTGACTGAGTAGAAAGTTTATAGCTTCGGTTTTAGATCTCAATCTTAAAAGTTAAGGTCTTTAATTAAAAGATAAATGTCAGGCTACATTACGGTATAAGATATATGAGAAATGTCAATTTATCGATTTGATTTTCACTTTTCAAAATGCTTTGAATGAAAAATTTCACAGTTTGAAAAATAACGTTTTAAAAAGTTATTGCTTCATCTTCAACCCTACTCTACAAATTTGTAAGTGGTTTTTCGTAGTTAAATGTAACGGTAGAGGCGGCAAGGGCACTTATCTAAATTTTCAACCTTAAATTTGATTTTAATTAAAAAAAATTAAATCTTTAATAGCCTTTTCACACCGAACCCAAAACGCGGTTTTCGTGAAAATATCGGTTTTGGAGAAAAACCTAATCGAAAACTCAAGTTTTCTCATACATTTTTTGTAGCTTCAGGTTTTCGTAAGACACAATTTTTATATAAAACCAGTCGAAAACATGTTGGAATTCAGAGATGAACAGAACAAACATACCTTTTAGTAAGTTCAGCGCCTATTGATTTGTCAAAAAAGAAACTGATGGGATGCTTTCAAAAGAAATTGAAAACAGCTGACGAAATTCTGTCATATCAAATATAAAATTCGAATCTCAAAATAAATTATTCTATTTAAAATTGATAAATATTTGTTTGTTGCAAGTCAAATTGTTCATGAATCCTCCTTATAAAATAAATCACCGTTTTAATTTCAAAAAAATGGAAGAAAATAAAAAAAAATTGTGCGTGGTTCTTGTAAAAAAAACTGGAATGAACGAAAACATGAAATGTTCAGTGCGAATGGCTTTCGCGTTTTTGAAAAGTTTTCGCCGAAAACCGGTTTTGGGCTTTGGTGTGAAGAGCCTATAAAATACGTCGATTTAATTAGCTTCAAAAATATCTAACTTTGCTTCAAATGGTCGGATCTATGTACAGGATAAAGATATCTAATTTCCATTGATGGAGTACTTTCACTAGAAAACTCTCGAGACCGACTCTCGGATATCTGTCTTGCCCTCTGGTGAGCTTATTTCATGACTAGGCGTGTTTTTTTGGGATTTTATATATAGTACAGTGAGAAATTTCCATAAAAACGCATCCGCAGCGGCCTATATTTTTGTATTTGCAATATGGTACGCCTGAACAGCTGTCACGACACAAAAGTGAATTTTGTGAAAGTTAAAAGTAGAAATAAACCAAAATTATTAGCAAATACTAACATATTTACAAGTTAAATGGGAAATATAACTATATATTTATATAATTTATGGTTTTAATCAAATGCTTGTGTCCCTTTTTTCTTTATTTGCCATTTTCAGATACGAAAACTGATTTTGCAGCTATAAAAAAAAGAAAAGAGGTAGGGGTATGTTGGTAGACTATGGTCAAAGTAAAAAAGTCATGATTTAGTCTGCTATTACACGAAGACTTTTTAGTTGAGATTTTTCGAAATTTAATATTGTGAAAGTGAAATCAAATTTTGTTTTCTCATTTGCACTCATTTAATCTTGAAAAAAGTCATGACTCAAAAGTCGTCGTATAATAACAGACTCAATACATGGAGTAGATGACTTTATTAGCGATAATTTTATAAATTACAATAAGGACATGATTGTATGGCTAATTTTAATGCATTTGCCTAGTTTTCCACTGGGATTTTTTTAACTCACCAATTTTACCGGATTAACTGAGTACATAAGTAGCCAAATAAGCCTGAACCCTCCTTGAACTTCAGTTAGTTTCAGCTGTACTAACTGGTTCAAAATTTGATCCATGGTTCAGCATTTGTGACTCATCGATTTTATCGGATCTACTGAAGTGCAACGATGATTCCAAGGTTCAAGTATGTTGTAATAACAATTTCAAGCTTGACCATTGTTGAACCTCAGTTAAACTGCCGAAATCAGTGAGCTAAAACAATTGAACCACGCATCAAAGCTTGAACCACGTTTGTACAAGTAGCCTTTCCACCAAAACCAGTGACTTAAAATTGCGGAGCATCGGATCAAAATTTGAACCATATCTATACAAACTGGTCCCTATAGACCAAAGGTTTACAAAAAGAGCTTTTCATATGAGCTGTGAATAGTGATTTTTGAGATGGGAATGATCGTGAATTTTGACCTTCCATTCCTTTGTGACACACCCAAACCACCAAGGGACAACCGGGACGGAACACCCCGAGAGCATCAAAGTCAACCGACTTTTAATTTTAAGTTGACATGTATAATATATACTTATATTTCCTATTAAATCTAAGCCAATGTATAACAATAGGCCCCCTATGTGCCATAAGATTTATATTCTTCAATGTATTTAATAGTCGTAAGTTAACTCAAATTGTATATAAATGTTCAATAAAAAATCTTTAAATCTTTAAATTTTCCATTCCTTTGAGTAATTTGTTTGGTTGCTTATAGAAGAAAATGTGAAAAAAAAAAATGGTTTGTGAAATGCGTCTTGATGTTGTGGTTTGCGAATTATCGTTTGACAGTCGGCAGAATATATCTTGTATGTCACTTATAAATAAAAATGCTAAATTTTGCACTTTAAACTAATTTAAGGCAGCGTTTTTTTTAGCATAGCATAGGATAGGATCATTTTTTCATTTTGTCGAAAAGGTAAAACAAAACAACAATGCACTTACAAACGACCCTGTTTAGACTGTAATTGCTCACTACGCCACCATGACGTAAATTTATGGGTGAAATTTTCTCTTCACCGATTTCTTCTACAAAAACATGGTCTTGACGAAGGGAAAAGTTACAGTCTAAACAGGGCCATTCATTCAACATAATTCTACTCTACGAACATAGCCATCGAGAATTCGAGACACATAGAAGTACCAGTAGTACCAATGACGACACACAAAAATCCTATTCAATTGAGTTCGATACTCGAACAAACGTCAAAAGTTTATCGGCAGCAAGATTCTACTTTAACTTTTATCGGCAGCGATTTTGCTGCCGATGCTGTTTTTGTAATTCATATAAAATTTCACTGTGCTGCGGATAGCTTTTCCAATAAAAACACACCTACTGTGTCTGTGTCAACTTTCGAGTTTTACTCTCGAGAACTTCTTCAGTTCTGCTCGCCGTCTTTTTACTCTGAAATGGATACGCACCTTAAGAGTATGCACATGTGTTTCGAGTTCACATCTGTTTCACCCATAAGATATCTACGTTTTTGATGAATGTATGCAAGTTTTCGTGAGGATTTTGTCACTTTCGTGGAATTGTTTTAGGAACTTCCGAAGAGTACGAATCCAAAGAAGAAGATTGGAGAGAAACCAGGAAACGACTACAGGAGCCACTGCCAAAGAGAAGTTGGACAGAAAACTTTAACACTAAGGATAGTTGTTATTGACTGTTTTTGGAAACGTCAAGTCAACGTCAATTCGATTGTGAAATGACCGTCATTTTTCGACGCGAAAATTGGTTCATCGAACTGCATGAGTCTGGCAATTCTGCAAACGATAATTTGAGATTATGTGAATCATTTTTATTAAAACTTAACGAAGGCTAAGTAGGTATATTGTAAATGAAATGAACAACGAAAGTTAGTCACAACCCAATCGAAGGCTAACTGGCTGAACAGAATGCAAGACGCAACTGGAATAGATGTCAAAAAAGCTGCAGTAGATGTCAAAAATGCTGCAGTAAAAGTTAAAATTTGTTCAACTCTTGCAGCTCCGGCTGCAGCATTTTTGACATATATTCCAGCTCCGTTTTGCATTCTGTTCAGCCAGTAAACCGAGAAGGTCGGACGGAAAGGTTTAATAAAGAGTGGTTTTTCTTTGTATTTTCCACTATAATCATTGTGTTTTATTTCAATGTCGGAAAGTTTGATTTTGTATCGATGGGCGAAGGCATCTGAGCAAACGACACGGTTCATATCGGTTTTGATCTATAATTTTAGTTTATCTAAAATACAGCTAATGTCAAATTAATGTAATGGTTTTGTGTTGACAAAATCTTTTTTATCAACGTCCTTCTTGCAAACGCATTTGACGTTTATGAACACGTTCTCCGGCTTCCCAATATTTTTGTTGCCAGCTCGATTTTTTTACTTCAACATTGCACCACACATGATGCTTTCGAGCATGTGACTTTAGCAAACTGCATTACCGAACACAATGCTTATGCAGTAAAACTTGGATTGCCTTTTTGAACAGAAGACTTTTGCAGTTTGCGTTGGAGAAAATTCTGGAGAATGCATTTTTGATGCTGATGACGAACTCGAAAACAGCTTTTTACAGCTAAAGAAGAGGCTGAAAAATTCATTCCAACTCGAACGTAATGTGTCTGAATAGGAACATACCACTGTGGTATGTTCCACTGTGGCATTATGTTTTTCCCTGCATAATTGTGGAGTTACGCAATCCAGAGGGAACTCAAAAACGCTGTAAGGACACCATGAGCTAGAAAATGCAAAACTTCAGTTCACAAAGTTCAAAGTACCCGCTATCCGAGACACTGTGGCAGTTATGAAAGAGTTAATTGCTTTTTTCTAATTTTAAACTCATCAATTCACATTGCTTTGTGTGACCAGTGCCTACGTTTTGTAAATCTCGCATCGAAAAAACTGGTCGAGAAACGATGAAAATTGAAACAATATGCATGAGTTTTGTTCCATTTTTCAACGTTTCTTGACTGATTTTATCGATGCGAGAGTTACAGAACGTAGGCGCAGGCGTGTAAAGCGGTATGAAGTGTACTCAAATTTTCTGTATATCTTAGGGGCCAGTTATAGCGATCAGGAAAATCCATCAGGAAAAGTTGAAACAGTATAAAATTGAATACTTTTTCCTGATGGTCGTTTATAGCGAACAGGAAAAATATGTCAGTTGGCAAGCTGAAAACATGTGAATATATGCACACATACAACCTACCGCAAAATTTTCCTGATTGAAAAGCATACGAAAAATTTTTTCGTCCACAATTCTGTCGGTGGAACAGGAAAAAATTGGAACTCAAATCATTGGAACGATTTGTTCCATTTTGTTTGATATGTCAATCAGCTGGCACGAAAAATGAATTTACATCAGGAAAATAGATAAATTCATTTTAAACAAAAAATAGTTAATCAATTGAAAATGTTTTTAGCAAACAAAATTCTTTGAGTTAATTGCCATTGATTAGTGTAGCATTTGTGTTTCAAATCGAATGACAACATCGTAAATAATCCATTCGAACATTTTACCTGTTTCGTTTTCCTGATCGCTATAACTGGCCCCTTAATAGGATTTTTGTAACTCACGAAAAGTTTTTAGTTCACAAAAAATCTAAACACAAACAAATGTGGGAAATCAGGTGCTCTACAAAAACTGTTTTTCGTTCAGATGAACAAAAAGTAAGATAAACGCTAAAAAAACATTTTTACAGTTTTTCGGCAACAATTTTTCATGATGTCGAAAATATTTGTAAACAAAAAATATTAAAGATATTTTAGCCTACAGAATAAAAATTTGTGCTCTATGGGACACGAGAAAATAGCATTTACCATTTTCAACACCTTTTCAAAATTCCGGATAACACACATTTTCCATCAGCCTCCCTCACGCGTATCAGAGGACCTTCCAATCTTAAATGACTTGTGTTTTGACGCTGCTTAGATCTCGTACTATTAAGGAGTGAAATTTTGTGTGTCAATTTCATTAATTGGTCAGAAAACAACAAAGTTATAATATGTTGACATTTTTTAAACATCCTGTTTTGAATATTTTTGTCTACTATAACTCTGTCTCAGCTATTATTTCTGTCAGTTTCATTGAAATCGCTCAAGGAACAACGAAGTCCCGAGGGTTTCAAAACTTTTTTCGGAACTTTGTACTTAGATACTTTATCTTGCGTAACTTTCGCTTTTCGAAATTTTGTCCTTTCGTAAAATTTCATTTTTCTTTCGAATAGTTCTCTCATAATAAATTCGGGAACGAACAATATTTTACAGATCCTTGCAAATTTGATTCGAATGCAAACGAACTTTTTTAGAAACCACAAAAACAAGATTCGCGATCGAATACAAAAAATTAAATTTTTCACGAGAGAACGAATCATATTTTATCGTTCTAGGAAACTTGGCTGTGTATAGTTATTGCTTAGGCATTGTCAATTTTCTTATCTATAATGAAAAGTTGCTGAATAGGTATGGACTGCACATCTAGTAAACAAATCAACCAAGTAGGTATGTGTTTTTTTTTTTCATTTAAATCAAAAAGGACAGGGGCACCAAAATCGAGTTTTTGCCCCGGTTCGGAAAAATCGTAGATCCGGGGCTGGGCCTGGCCCAACGCAGCGCAATCCGGGGTAGGTACTTTGAGGAAATAAATATTTACAAACAAAATTTCACCGTCGTGATTTATTTTTCGCACTGAAGAATTGATCGTTTCGCCGGATTGCGTTCTGTTTGGCCAGAGCTTTCGTCAATTTTTAATAATTTTTGTTTGCATTTAAAGTCAATGTTTCACAAATTGCCAGCTTTCCCCCAAAACAATTTATTTCTTAAAATGTGGCCAGAAATCACGCCTAGGGACACCCTGTATAAAATCCCTAACGATTTATTTTTATTCAATTCAAATGGCTTCAATACAATAAAATATTTCCATTCTTTTAAATCTCGGAAATATCAGCTCAGAAAACCTATGTTGTTATCTACGAAAAGAAAGACTTTATTTCTATTTTGTTCGATCATATACAAATTTAACTTTAAGTGGGCCTGGTTAGGTTCTTCAGACCCCAAACTCCAAAGTCCCCACCAAGTCAAATGCGACCTTCAAATGAGCATAACGATAACCTGAACCTGCCTTTATATGTTTTTGAATAGTTTACTTGAATTAAACTAATTTTGTGGTGTTATTGAAATTTGATTGAATGCCTGATTTCCATTGAATTGTTTAAATTAATTAATCTCCTTCTCCTGTCATGATTGATGGTCCTATACCGTTTGGCGTCGGTTGGTTATCGTCTCTACCACATCGTCATCGTCATGTTTATCTTTATCGATTGTTAGCATTCTAATGAACTTATATTTAAACATAACAAATTTAATGTTGCACACAAGTTATTCAGTTATGATTCAATGATTGATTTAAAGCGGTCACCTTGTTTGAGATGGTGTGGGTAGGAGGAGAAACGGAAGGAGTATGTAGTGCTTACTCAGGCATAAAGTTTCCGTTTCTGTTGTGGTTTTGATAGACATTTCTGGAAATTAGATGTTGCTGCATAAAATCCTATCAATTAATACAAAATAATTAAATAAAAGTGGTTTTGATATGTGGTTAGATTTGTAGGGGATTTTTTGAACATGTATATTTTGATAGATAATATTGAAAACGAAAATGAACATAGTTAAAGTTTTTTACTACTAATTATTGTTTTTTTCTTAATCTTTGATTTCTAATATACAGGGTGTCCTGTAAATAATGGATAACCTTGCAACTGGTTATAGCAGTCCTTATGACCTTTCCAGAAAAATATATAAAAAAAATATTTTCCCAGTGGTTACTATGTTATGATGTTTTTTTTCCAAAAGTTGTTAGCAAGTACTACTTTCCTCAACTACGTGAACGCTACGACCATGGATGATCAATTTTTGCTATTTTTTTATTTTTGTAATATTCTAGAATGACAGTTGTAATAGAAACATAGATGGTAAAATTTAATAGAAGTTATTGTATTTTTTTTTAATATAATTTTTTAAAATAATTTTTTCACTACACAAATTTGTTTTCAAAAAAGTTTGACCACCTCTAATAAATTAAAATTGTATGAGAACATGAATGGCCAATTACTTAAAAAAGTTGTCCATTTAATGCACTTTGCAATTTGCTTTATTAGATGATTGAAAAATTTTCTCGGTTATTTTGTTAATACACAAGCATGTGTTATGCCATTTTGGAAAATGCATTAAATAGACAACTTTCTTAAATAATTGGCCATTCATGTTCTCATACAATTTTAATTTATTAGAGGTGGTCAAACTTTTTTAAAAACGATTTTGTGTACTGAAAAAAATATTTTTAAAATTATATTAAAAAAAATGCAATACCTAACTACTATTAAATTTTACCATCTATCTACCACAACTGTCATTCTAGAATATTACAAAAATAAAAAAATACCAAAAATTGATCATCCATGGTCGTAGCGTTCAATTATTTGAGGAAAGTAGTACTTGTTAACAACTTTTGGAAAAAAACATCATAACATAGTAACCACTGGGAAAATATTTTTTTTATATTTTTTTCTGGAAATGTCATAAGGCCTGCTATAACCAGTTGCAAGGTTATCCATTATTTACAGGACACCCTGTATATAAATTAGAATCTAAGGATAATATATGTACTTATAAGAAATATAAACAAACTGCTTGAAGTGGTTTTCTTATAAATATATTTTCATGGATTTGTTATTCCAATGTTAACTTTTTACTAATTTACTCATCATCATCATCGTGTCCTGTAACCCCGGCTGGGGCATAGGGCGTCAACAAAACGTCTCCATCCTTCACGGTTAGCTGCAAGGTACTTTAGCTGTGGCCACGTCTTTCTCTGGGATTCTGCTTCCGCTAAGACAGTTGATTTCCATGTTGTTCTTGGTCTTCCAACCCGCCGTGCACCCTGAGGATTCCATTCAAAGGATTGCTTTGCAATTTCATCGTTTGGTTTCCTCAGTGTGTGACCAATCCAACGCCATTTACGCTTTCTTATGTCGACGTCCAGCCGCTCTTGACTTGTCCTGCGCCACAATTCCTCATTTGATATTATTTGTGGCCAGCGAATCTTTAGGATGTGGCGAAGACAGCGATTCATAAGAGCCTGCAATTTCTTCGAAATGATAGACGTGACTTTCCAGGTTTCACAAGCATATAACAGCACGGATTTCACATTGGATTCGAAGAATCTCAACTTAGTGCGTAAGGAGATTTGACATGATTTCCAGATTGGGGACAGAGTACCGAAGGCTTTATTTATTCTACTTTTAACGTCCAGATCCGTACCACCGTTTGCAGAGACAATACTGCCAAGGTAGTTGAACTGTTCCACTACTTCAACTAGCGTCTCCTGTAGAATAATACGCTGCTGTGTGGAGCGGCCTGTGAGCATTATTTTTGTCTTTTTGCTGTTTATTCTTAGACCACTCGACTCTCCCTTCACTTGCAGTGTTTGGCACATCCCGTTCAGCCCACTGATGTTATTTGGCAGTAGACATATGTCATCGGCATAGTCTAAATGACTGAGCCTTTCGAACGGTCTCCATTGAATGTCCTGTCACTCAGCTGTACCAACACTGTCCGTCAATACGTCGTCCATCGTCAGCAGGAAAAGAATTGGCGATAGAACAACCCCTTGTCTCACACCCTGTTGCACTACGAAGGAGTCGGATAGCTGCCCATTGTGCAAAACAAAACACCTCGCGTTGTTGTAGGACTCTTTAATAATGGCAACAATTTTTGGTGGAATTCCTCTACCAAGCAACGATCTCCATATACATCCTCGATTTACTCGATCAAAATCCTCCTCAAAATCCACGAACATGAGGTAAAGCGGTGATTGAAATTCCATCGACTGCTCAAGGACGATACGCAGGGTGTTGATATGGTCGACACACGATCGACCACTGCGGAAGCCAACTTGATGCCTCTTGAGTGTAGTCTCGATTCTATCCTTTGTTCGCTCGAGAATGATGGTTGCCATTAGTTTTGGAAAAACGGACAAAACTGTAATACCTCGCCAATTGTTGCAATTCTTTAGTTCACCTTTCTTTGGCAGCTTAACAATCACACCATCCTTCCAATCCCTGGGATAGTTTTCGTTTTCCCAAATGCTTTGTATCAACGGATGTAAAATACTGGCCGCTGTTACGGGATCGGCTGTCAGGAATTCAGCTGGTAATCCGTCCAGTCCAGCTGCCTTGTTGTTTTTGATGAGATTTATTGATGTTTGGATTTCTAATTCTGATGAGGGTTCGATGTCAATACCCCTATAGGACCTGCGCATCTCGTTTAGTTGGGGCACTTCAGCACTCTGCTCAACTGAATCCTCATTTAGCAGGGCACAAACATGGTCCTTCCATCTACGAAGCTGATCCTCATGTGATACCAAAAAGTGTGCCATCCACATCCATTACAGGATGATTGGTGTTGCTTTTTTTCCCGATCACGTTTTTGGCTATTTGGTACAATTCCCGGATATCTCCTCTTCTGGCAGCGATTTCCGCATTATCTGCGAGTCCATCTAACCTCACCCTCTTGTCACGTCTCACACAACGATAGACCATCTTATGTGCAATGCGGTACTCTCTTCGCAAGTCAGCCTTTCGTTGAATATCTGCTTCAGCATTTATTTGAATTTTCAACGATTTGCGAAGTTCGATCTTATCCCAGGTCCCAGGTGTCTTGGGATATCCAAGAGTCTCTACGTCTCGTTCGCTTGGGTACAGTTTCGGATCCAGCCTCCATAAAACACTTTTAATTTCACCCCACATCTCATCAATTGTTGAATGCTGGATTCCGTTTAATGATGAGGCTCTATCGTTAAGGGTGGTGACATAGTTTCGAAATATGTTGGGGTCATTTAAAGCATTAGTAATGAATTTTGAGCTCCTTGCTGCATCTTGCGCTGGTTTTTGTACGGCAGCGGTTCGTAGTTTGAGACTCATCAGAACCAAATGGTGGTCACTTCCCACATCGGCATTTCTTATACTCCGGACATCAGACATAGGCCTCCTCCATCGCTGCTGAATCATGATATGATCAATTTGGTTTTCGGTTTGACCATCCGGATGCACCCAGGTAATTTTGTTGCACGTCTTATGCTTAAATACAGTCCCACCTATAACAAGACGATTCGCGTTACAAAAGTCGACAAGCAAGTCACCATTTTCATTCCCTTACTATGTTAAAAACATACATTCTTTCGAACGTGCATTACGTGCATTTAAGTATTACATAGAATTTATGTGGAACTTAGCTATGCATAAGATGTATGTTCCGAATCAGCAAATAGGCCTTAGACTCTCACATAGTTCACAATTTCTGGTTTAATAGCTGATTTTCAGGTTGTTATTTTTCAACACGGTTGATCAGGTTAATTGTTTAACCAGATACCTGATTTTTATATTGAATTAAATCAACGTAGGTTGCAGGTAAAATCTGCATGACACTTTGCTAATTTTACACTGCCACAAAATAGTAATCCTGTAATCAATGTTAAATGTCCTCTAAATTGAACATGAAAATCTGGTTATGTAAGCATGAAAATCTATAGCTAATTTAACATGTTCAATGTTGAATCAAAGCTGTATTTGTGTCATGAATCTATACCTCTAAGAGCCGTCTCTAACGATGCTTATCGCTAAACTCGTTTAGCATTATTCTGAAAAAACATATACAAATTTATTATATTTATTTTAATTTAAAAATAGTTTGTGATACTTACTCATTCACGGCCAATTTGCTACACAAAAAACTGGTGCCAAATATCAATTATTTGAAACTCATTGTGTGGCTCCAGTGTGTGTTTTAACACTATTATCATGTTTAAATGAACTGGCAGAGTGCTATTTTAACAGAAGGTCAGGGTCAGGTTAAATTCAAATAATTTTATTTGAATGACCTGTGTGTGTGCATTTCACTACTACTGTCACGTTGAAATGAAGAGGCAGAGTGCTTCTTTAACAGGAGGTGTATGTGCGTTTCAAAACTGGTGTCACGTTGAAATGAACCGGCAGAGTATTTTTTTAACATGAGGCCAGGTAAAATACAACAGGTACAAACTGTTAAAATAACCATATTAAACGTTAATTCAACCTGATATGTGGTAAAACAGAAATTTATAACATACAGTGTTAAAAAAACATGACGTCGGTTAAAATTAACACTTACTCTTGTTAAAATTTCTTATTATCAAGAATCTAGTATTAAAATAACAGGTCATCTTCTAAAATCAACTTAATATGCTTAGAAAGTCCACCAGGTTGATTTAACACTGATATAAGGTATTAAAATCAGGTAAATATCTGAAATGTCTATAACCTTATAGAGATTATGCACCTCGTGAATTTAACAAAGGCCAAGTTAATTATTTGCCTCACATTTTTCTCAGAGATTGTTTTGTAGATGGGGCACATGAAGCTATTTTTTGAAACGTTGGCTTTTTAAATTTTATATTTTCGAAACTTTGTCCTTTCGAAACTTAAGTTTTTCGAAACCTTATCCTTCGAAACTTTGCTTTTCGAAACTCTGTTACTATTTCTTCAAGGGAATCCATATTCAAGCCTTAAGTCTCTATTTTATTTCATTAGAGCATGTCTTTAGCACGTCTTTGCTCCGAAGAAAATAATGCGCAATTTCATAAAAATTAAGAAATCTTTGATTTTTCGATTTTTTCCGTTTTGTTTTTTTTTTCCCGCTTAATTTTTGTATACATTTTTTCAAACCATCCATTTCGATTGGAAAATTAGTTTTCAACAAAAAGGAAAAATCTCAATAAAACAAAATTGATATTATTCCTGCTTTTTAGTTTTTACACTAGAACCAAGTAGTTATAGCAACAGATCAAAATACCACAGACAAAACTCAATAATTTTATCTGTAAATTTATTAAATTAAAAAATAAAAAAACTGGGGCAAACATTTGCATCTACATTTACCAACCACCTGTACCTATTCCTACTAGGTACCACCCTACCAACCATCATTGAACCAACCAACGAACCGTCTTCTTTAAGTAGCTTCTACTACTTCTGCCGGAACTCAATGATTAAAATTGAACAATTAGTGCCATTACGAGGACTTTTCGTAAACCAGGAAGTTTGTTCAGATGGTATATAGGCGAGCATTGTGCAAGGAAGGACTTCTTGTCTTACAGTACTCAGAAAAGCACTTCAATCCAAATGAAATAAGGAAGACCAAATTAATATATCAATATCACGTCTCTTGCCATTCCCAAGGACCCTCATTCTTTTTTGCCATCAGAATTATTATATCCGCTAACAGCTCCAAGCTTATCTCATGCCTGGCTGCCACTTCTTCTGGCGTTCTGCTTTTTTCCCACCCATCGCACGAAGAGACAAGGGATATCGTATAGAAGGCAAGGCAGGAACAGGAAGTGGTGTTTTTCGCCACCTAAACATTTTACCGTTTTAATTAATTTTTAAATATTTTGAATTTTAATTTGACGCTGGATAATATTATAATATTTTTCTTATAATTCCTTTTTTTTTGCTTTCGGTTGTGTGTGGAATGTTGCGTCTTTTCCTGCTGAGCATCATTGTGGGCTTTTGGTGCGAGAGACAGTGGGAGAGAAAAATGCGAAAATGAAAATTGCTGTGTTGGGAATAATAAAATTAAATTTCATCCTCTCCGTGGCTGAAACCCTGAGAGTGATGCGGCGATGGACTTTTCCCCTCCGACGGGTTTTGTTTATTTCGCAAATAATCATTATAATAATTATATTTTCTCTTTTCTGTTTTACGTCGATGTATATAGGTACCTATACGTAAGTGCACCACACAATGTGCGATGAGGAGATCAAAACCATCAAATAATATTACATACACTCAACTCATAGGATAGAACAACGATGAATGCCGAGGAGCGTGGGTTCGAATATAATAGAAGGTCTGGAAAATAAAGACGTTTTATTGGGCCATGTTCGTTAAAAATGAAGGAGTACCTAATGCAGAATCCTTCTGCAACTTTGGCTGAAATAAACCGCTAATCGGATGAAAGTGAGGGTGGTCGAAGACTGCATGATAGTGTTGGAACTAGGTATGTTGAACGAAGAAGCAAGGCATAGTCTTATTTCTTGGGAGCCCATTTCTGCAAGGTTTCGTTCAAAAATTCGTAACATAACTACATATTATTCAGTGCTACGCCCCACAAATGAAATGACCGAGGAAGAAAAACACGCGTTCCACGCTCATCTTAACTCGGTTTACAGGGAGTTCCGAGAGCCTATATCATAGTCGTCTTGTGAGAACTCAATGCCCAAGTCGGATCAGACAATTACGGAATGAAACGCGTTATGGGAAAAATTGGCTTGGGGAAAATGGCGACTTGCTTGTTGACTTTTGTAACGCGAATCGTTCTGTGATAGGTGGGACTGTATCCAAGCATAATACGTGCAAAAAAATCACCTGGGTACCAAGGGCGTACGCCGGGGAGGGCAGGGGAGGGCAGGGGGGGGCAATTGCCCCCCTAGAAATTTTTGATCGATTGAAAAAAAAATTATTACCTAGATAATGATTTTAATAATGTGATCCACTGAAACTTAATGGGCTAGAATATGATCGTTTTTCAACCATGTCGGGAAAAGATAACGGTGTTCAGGCAATTTCGAGGAAAAAGTATCCTTATGCTTTGTATTTTCATTGTGCAAGCCATAAGTTAAATTTGGTAATAAATTACCTAAATGAAGTTCTGGAAATTCGAAACAAAATAGGGACAGTAAAAGACGTAATTATTTTCTACCGAAATTCGTTTGCATAAAGGAAATATGTTCCAAGCATTCCAGCGATCTACGAAACTTGATGTCTGAAAAATACAAAAGTATAGCCATCTTCAAGGAACTCTTTCGCGGTATAGTGAATGGGCTTAAAGAGCTTTCTGTTGTAGGAAACTCTTCAACAAAAACAACAGCTTTTCAACTCCATTGTGCTATTACACAATTGTCATTTATTATATGCCTAGTCCTTATAGCAAAATATTCAGCTTGTCTGGAACCAGTTGTGAATATTCTGCAGTCAAAAAAATTAGACCTCCTCGCATGCACCAAACATATTCACACAATTATCACACACAATCAGGAGTGGAAGAACTCATGACTGATTTGAAATTGGTGCCTGAAGAAGTTGAAGTAGAACTGCAAACACCAAGAATAGTCAAACGCGAAGCACATCATTTAAACTATCCTTCATCGAGCGCAGTTGAGTTTTGGAAGAGGTCGCTCCTAATTCCATATTTAGATTCGTTGATTTCTTCACTTGAACGAAGATGAAAACTTACCAGCATATTCCCTTTTTATTTTGCATCCAGTAAATATGTTGAAATTTACCTTAAATGATTTTAAGTTAAAATCAAAAATTTGTGTCGAGTTTTACCCCGGATTACAAAATTTTGTTGGAGAGGCTGAGTTGTGGTACAATCTTTCGAAAGCTAAAAAATTATCTCCAGAAGATCTCCAAAAACTCGACTTATGCAATATCGTACAAGAAGCAGACGATTTTTTCCCGACAACGAAACTTGCTCTTCATATTGCCCTTTCTTTACCTTGCACCACCAGCTCAGTTGAAAGAACTTTTAGCACGTTGAGAAAGTCAAAACACAGCTAAGATCAACCATGATCGAAGATCGTTTGAATAGTATAATTGAATAATCTCAAAATCATAGTTTGTAGACATCTGTTTGAATGTTTTAATTTGCAGGATAATGTATGTTGCGTGCACACCGAAAAATGGTTTCGGAAAGAGAGGAGGAAATCATAGATGGTGTACTCAACAGATTTGCTGAGGAACCACGCCGCTTGGCCTTCATATGAATATAATGATTCAATATATAAATTTTTAATCTGTTTATACATATATAAAAAAAATTAACAAAAATTCAACTTAATTAGGAAGCGACCACCATTTGGTTCTGATGAGTCTCAAACTAAGAACCACTGGACTCGCAGATAATAAGGAAAACGCTGCTAGGAGAGGAGATATCCGAGAATTGTACCAAATATCCAAAAATATTATTGAGAAAAAAAGCAACACGAATCATCCTGTAACGGATGTGGATGGCACACTTTTGGTATCAATTGAGGATCAGCTTCGTAGATGGAAGGACCATTTTTGTGCCCTGCTAAATGAGGATTCAGTTGAGCAGAGTGCTGAAGTGCCCCAACTAAACGAGATGCGCAGGTCCTATAGGGGTATTGACATCGAACCCCCGTCAGAATCGGAAATCCTTACATCAATAAATCTCCTCAAAAACAACAAGGCAGCTGGACTGGACAGAATACCAGCTGAATTCCTGAAAACCGATCCCGCAACAGCGGCTAGTACTTTACATCCGTTGATAAAAAGCATTGGAAGGATGGTGTGATTGTTAAGTTGCCAAAGAAAGGTGACTTAAAGAATTGCAACAATTGGCGTGGTATCACCGTTTTGTCCGTTTTCCCAAAACTAATGGCAACCATCATTCTCGAGCGAATAAAGGATAGAATCGGGTCTACACTCAAGAGGCATCAAGCTGGCTTCCGCAGTAGTCGATCTTGTGTCGACCATACCAACACCCTGCGTATCGTCCTCGAGCAGTCGATGGAATTTCAATCACCGCTTTACCTCATGTTCGTGGATTTTGAGAAAGCCTTCAATCGAGTTAACCGAGAATGTATATGGAGATCGTTGCTTGGTAGAGGAATTCCACCAAAAATAGTTGCCATTATAAAAGAGTCCTACAACAACGCAAGGTGTTTTGTTTTGCACAATGGGCAGCTATCCGACTCCTTCGTAGTGCAACATGGTGTGAGACAAGGGGATGTTCTATCGCCAATTTTCTTCCTGCTGGCGATGGACGACGTATTGACGGCCAGTGTTGGTACAGCTGAGCGACAGGGCATTCAATGGAGACCGTTTGAAAGGCTCAGTCATTTAGACTATGCCGATGACATACGTCTTCTGGCAAATAACATCAGTGGGCTGAACGGGATGTGCCAAACACTGCAAGTGAAGGGAGAGTCGAGTGGTCTTAGAATAAACAGCAAAAAGACAAAAATAATGCTCACAGGCCGCTCCACACAGCAGCGTATTATTCTACAGGAGACGCCAGTTGAAGTAGTGGAACAGTTCAACTATACCTTGGCAGTATTGTTTCTGCAAACGGTGGTACGGATCTGGACGTTAAAAGTAGAATGAATAAAGTACGTGCTGCCTTCGGTATCCTGTCCGCAATTTGGAAATCCAGTCAAATCTCCTTACGCACTAAGTTGAGATTCTTCGAATCCAATGTGAAATCCGTGCTGTTATATGCTTGTGAAACCTGGAAAGTCACGTCTATCACTTCGAAGAAATTGCAGGCTTTTGTGAACCGTTGGCGCTGTCTTCGCCACATCCTAAAGATTCGCTGGCCACAAATAATATCAAATGAGGAATTGTGGCGCAGGACAAGTCAAGAGCGGCTGGACGTCAACATAAGAAAGCGTAAATGGCGTTGGATTGGTCACACACTGAGGAAACCAAACGATGAAATTGCAAAGCAGTCCCTTGAATGGAATCCTCAGGGTGCACGGCGGGTTGGAAGACCAAGAACAACATGGAAATCAACTGTCTTAGCTGAAGCAGAATCCCAGAGAAAGACGTGGCCACAGCTAAAGTACCTTGCAGCAGACCGTGAAGGATGGAGACGTTTTGTTGACGCCCTATGCCCCAGCCTGGGTTACAGGACACGATGATGATGATGATGATGATGATGATGATGATGATACAAATGATTTGGGAAAATTAAAGCTATCCCAAGGACTGAAAGGATGGTGTGATTGTTAAGCTGCCAAAGAAAGGTGAACTAAAGAATTGCAACAATTGGCGTGGTAGCACCGTTATGTCCGTTCTTCCAAAATTAATGACAACTATCGAGTGGATAAAGGATAGAATCGAGTCTACACTCAAGTGGTCGATCGTGTGTGGACCAGGAAATTGCAAGCTTTTGTGAATCGCTGTCTACGCCATATTCTTAAAATTCACTGGCCGCAAATTATAACAAACAAAGAACTTTGGCGTAGGACAAGTGTAGAGCAGATGGACGTCGACATTAGAAAGCGTAAATGGCATTGGATTGGTCACACACTGAGGAAACCAAACGATAAAATTGCAAAGCAGTTCTTTAAAAGGAATCCTCAGGGTGCACGGCGGCTGACGGCTTGGAAGACCAAGAACAACATGTAAATCAACTGTCTTAGCAGAAACAGTATCCCATCAGAGAAAGACGTGACCATAGGTAAAATACCTCGCTGCAGACCATGATATATGGAGACGTTTTGTTGATGCCGCTATGCCCCAACTGCAATTACGGGACACGATGGTGATGATTATGATCCACCTACTTGTTTTCGATCCATTAAAGTTGTTTTGCTAACTTGACACTCATGATGGCTGATTTACAATGACGCGTTCGCGTTCGCGATGCGTACGTAACATTTAACAAGCGCTAAGGCCGCGTCAAGATAAATCGAGCAAAAAAATTCAAACTTTTTTCAACACAAGATGGCCACATACCTAAATTGAAATCGAAATGTCAAAACGCACGCAAAAGTTGAATAATCTCTACTTTCGCGTTGCAGCCGCTTACGTTACGTTGGTTTGTGTACCTACTAATGGATGCAAAATCGTAACATAATGCTCAACGCGTCATTGAAAACACTAAACAGATATTCCTATGCCTGAACTTTTGCGTTGACAGGCAAATCTTTCAACGCAACGCCCAACGCTGCATTGTAAATCAGCCATGAAAGACTCGAATCATGACATTATCTCCATTGACAAAAGTCGCGAACGTGCCTGAATCTCGAAGGACAGAATCTCGAAAATGAGAATTTTCTAGATTCTTTCAAAATTCTGAGTTCAAACGAATATAAGGTTAACTAAAAGGCAGTGACTCCAAACATGCTTACAGTGTTACCGTGTGACAGTGGGACGGTCTTGGTTATTTTCTGTTTGGAGAGACAGTGTAACAGTGGAAAATTAGGTATTAAAGTGTGGCAGTGTGACGTGACAGTACTTCTGTCCAAGAAAACTGTGCGCCTGAAGACTGAACATATATTAGAACGGAGCAACCGAGTTGCTTGAGCGGTACAAAGGAACCAAAAAGGGTGTTAAAATCTAGGGAACTCGCGAAGCGTGCCACCTAAGATACTGTTTCGCAGGAAATTTGTTGACATGGGTGCCTTCCTGGCGAGCGACTGAACAATTGAACATAAACATACCCTATGCGGAGTAACTGGACCAAAAAGTGAGTTATAAACGTTTAAACCAGCGAAGAGGGCCACCCAAGTACTGTTATTTCATTGAAAAAACAAAAATTACATATCACAATTTTTTATGAAGACTCTGATAATAGCTAAACAGGCGGGATTATCGTTTGCAGATCTACAATACCAATTTATTTCTATGCAATTTTGGTTTTCGAAACTTTTGTAATTATGGATGTTTGTATTTTTGTTTTCGAGATTATCTCTTCTATTTCGAGATATCGGGGTAAACCCAAGTACGATATCTATAGTTGGTTATTAATGTTGTATGCTCACCTCATCCTGATATTTAACTAATATTTCTGCCCAACAAAATTCATTGGAAAGAAATTCAAAGATGAGGATATGAAATTGAAGGTACCTCATGCATCTAATTTTTCACGAGAATTTTTTGAGTAGGTACGGTGGCGTACGGGAACACATTTGGACATTCTTGAAAATTCTCAGTACAAGAATGGACTTAATTAAAAATTAACAGCTTTAGGACTTTTCAAAATTTTAAGATAGAATTTCACATATAAAAAACTCCCTCCTCTCTATCAAAATAAATTACTTTCATAACAAAAATAAACAATGTTTCATGAAATAATGTTTTGAAGTATGTAGGTATGTTGGCCTGAGGATGAATTCAATTGTACTATAAATATAAAAAAAAAAACAATCCTCGGTACACCGAAAAATAATGTTTTGCAGACGGTAAAATTTTCCACTACATTCCACATGAGTTACGCCAAAAAAAAAAGAATTAAATAACGAAAAATGTTGTTCCATCAAAGTAATTGAATTCCATACACATGCGATATTAGCTGTGTACCGAACGCCACATTATAAATCAAAAGAAAAATTGCGCTACGCAAATGCAAAAACAAGGCACCCACACAAAATTTCAATAAACTTTTAGATCTATGTATGTATGTATGTTGAGCGGTCGACAGGACGAGGCCGACAAAGAATGGATGGACAGTTGACGACGACAAACAACGACGAGGCTGGCTGGTTCAAAAAAATAACATAAAAGTCATTCCCCAAAAACGATAGGTTTACTAAAACTGGAAAATTACCCTCCTAACATGAAATACAAATAACGGGACCCAGCCGTATTGCATGCGTGAAATTATTATTTCATATTTTTCGTTTGTTTGTTTATGCTTCGATAGCACAAGCCTATAACACAAAAAAAAACCCTTCTAGCAACAAATACATACATTCCCTACTAATAGCCGAAAAAATGTTCCCAAGGAAGTTGAAACATATAAATCATTGCAACCCCTGAAGGGCGAACAAAAATTCCCCCTATGTTTCCAAAATTCTAATATTATTAAAATTTGTTTTGACCGAAACAAGATGGAATCAAAAGGGACAGGGTACACAAATGGAAGCCCTTACTACAAAAAGGATACTCACACAGGGGTTGAATATGGATGCAACTTTAGTAGATACACGTAGCAAATCTTATCACTTCTTTGCTTGAATCAATGGCACACTTGAGGGTTGAAGACAACACCGGGAAAACAAAAGACCTCTTACAATGCACTACGAGAGGTCTTGATCCTGAAATCCTGGATAACCCCAGACAATTTTTTAGCATCTTGCATAGAACTTCGTCGAACAATGGAGTCTTAAGTACCTACCAACGGTTGACACTGTAACAAGCAGGAATACACAAACTCTTATCGGCACGTCATCAATGACTTCACGAACGACGTTCTCGCGGTATTATCGTATCTTTTAAGGGTTATCTTTGGTGCTTCCTACTGAGAGCGGCGCCCACACCACATGTCTCGTCCGTCGTCGCTTCGTGTTTAACTGTCTCGTAAAAATTAACGACCTTTGATTTAACCCCTGTAAGGTTTTTAAAACTTCTATAGGATTCGGAACATTTGCTTAATCGAATTTAATGGAAAGTAGTTGAGAAATTGCTTGAAAACCAAGCTATTTTCCCAGTCGAGTCGGTTCAAGAGCTCTGGGACCAACCTCACTGGTTAATTTTCCCCCAAAATAATTCGAGGGAACACTTTCACTTTTATGTTCCCCATATACATACCCTGGCATTAATAGTCCTACTGAGGGAGTTTCCTTAATGTTTACAACACATCCGGACAAATTGGATTTATGTCCTTGCCCCGACCACCAAAATAACTAAAATTGAACGTAAATTTAGTTTTATGTCTCTCGGAAAAGTGCATAAACCACGCACACACACATAATTTTAATGCCATAGTGTGCATTTGTTTTCGTCCTGCGTGCGTTAGTAATTAGCTAATGTCATGTCATTTGTAAATGACAATAAACTAGGAGCACTTACGCACTCCTAACTGTGACATATACAACGAAAAAGATAACAATCGAAAATTGTTTTATTGAAAAGCCAAGGAAGCGTGGATAATCCTTACTGACTGCACTTTCATATATTTTATATGAATTCTGCTTTTCAAAGACTGGTAATTTATAAAGGATGTGTGTTTATCGTTGCATGAAAGAAAGTATCTTTTTGGGGAGAGGAGAGAGAAAGAACTAGATTTATGCGATAAACACAGTTAACATCATGTAGGACGTAATTGGATATACAAGATTTCAAAGGACTTGTCGATGCTTAATATAACAATTTTCTATGTTTTTTTTTTTTGTTTTGTTCTGAACCAAATTGTAAGGACATAAAGAGCATGGTGCGTAAATGATGATACTTTGCGATAGACTTTATGAATAGATTTTGGATAAAGCGTGATTCACATCTGGCGGTGATTGAAATACTTTAATATTTTATTTTTAACAAATGGGTGGCGCATGTGACAATGGATATAAGTACATTGAATATTTGACAAAAAGGACGTGTCAAACTGAGATAATAAATTTTGATAAGGCAAATTGAAAACATTGCAAAATTTTATGTCAAGGGTCACCAATTGGATTTATATGGTTGCATTCATATGATTTTCGTTGTATAAGGATTAAAGTTTTAAGATTACGAGTAAAATGCTGACGTGTCGATATTTTGTGCAAGGGACAAAATTGCATTGATGAAATATTTTGATAAAAGTTAGAAATTGAGTTCATTGTTTTTTTGTTGTTTTACAGAAATTCTTTCTACCCCGATTGGGGGTTGAGGCATAAGGCGTCAACAAAACGTCTCCATCTTTCACGGTCTGCAGCAAGGTATTTTAACTGCGGCCATGTCTTTCGCTGGAATTCTGCTTCTGCTAAGACAGTGGATTTCCATGTTATTCTTGGTCATCAAGGTCATCGTGCTCCCTGAGGATTCCATTAAAAGGACTGCTTTGCAAATTATCGTTTGTTTTCCTTAGTATGTGACCAATCCATTGCCATACGGTTTCTTATGTCGACGTCCAGACGCTCTTGACTTGTCCTACGCCACAATTCCTCGATTGATATAATTGTGGCCGACTTTCCAGGTTTCGCAAGCAACAGCACGGATTTGACATTGGATTCGAAGAATCTCAACTTAGTTATTTGACTGGATTTCCGAACTAGGGACAGAGTACAGAAGTGACAGCTCGAGCCTTATTAATTCTACTTTTAACGTCCAGATCCATACCATATCGTTTGCAGAAACAATACTGCCACGGTAGTTAAACTGTTCCACTTCTTCCACTGACGTCTCCTGTAGAATAAAACGCTGCTGTGTCGAGTGGCCTGTGAGCATTATTTTTGTCTTTTTGTTATTTATTCTTAGACTACTCGACTCTCCCTTCACTTGCAGGGTTTGGCACATCGCTTTCAGCCCACTGATGTTATTTGCCAGTAGATATTATGTCATCGGCATAGTCTAAATGATTGAGCCTTTCAAACAGTCTCCATTGAATGCCCTGTGGCTCAGCTGTACCAACACTGGCCGTCAATACGTCGTCCATCACCAGCAGGAACAGAATTGGCGATAGAACATCCCCTTGTCTCACACACTGTTGCATTACGAAAGAGTCGGATAGCTGCCCATCGTGGAAAACAAAACACCTTGCGTTTTTGTAGGACTCCCTATTTCCTAATAATGGCAACAATTTTTTGGGGGAATTACTCTACCAAGCAACGATCTCCAACCATATACATTCTCGGTTAACTCGATCAAAAGCCTTCTCAAAATCCATGAACATAAGGTAAAGCGGTGATTGAAATTCCATCGACTGCTCGAGGACGATACGCAGGATGTTGTCGACACACGATCGACCATTGCGGAAGCCAGCTTGATACCTCTTGAGTGTAGACTCGATTCTATCCCTTATTCGCTCGAGAATGATGGTTGCCATTAGTTTTGGGACAACGGACAAAACGGTGATACCACGCCAATTGTTGCAATTCTTAAGGTCACCTTTCTTTGGCAACTTAACAATCACACCATCCTTCTAGTCCTTGCGATAGCTTTCACTTTCCCAAATGATTTGTATCAACGGATGTAGAGTATTAGCCGCTGTTAGGGGATCGGCTTTCAGGAATTCAGCTGGTATTCCGTGAAATCCAGCTGCCTTATTGTTTTTGAGGAGATTTATTGATGTTTGGATTTCTAATTCTGACGAGAGTTCGATGTCAATACCCCTATAGGACCTGCGCATCTCGTTAAGATGGGACACTTCAGTACTCCGCTCAACAGATTCCTCATTTAGCAGGGCACAAAAATGGTCCTTCCATCTGAGTAGCTGATCCTCAATTGATACCAAAAGTGTGCCATCCACATCCATAGCAGGATGATCGGAGTTGCTTTTTTTCCCAATAACATCTTTGAATATTTGGTACAATTCTCAGATATCTCCTCTTCTTGCAGCGTTCTCCGCGTTAAGCTAGAACTATAACGCTCGGAGGGTCACTAAAGTGGTCGAAAGAAAATAAGCGAATACACGGAAAGCATATGACGCGGCTATAGTTGGGGAGTGGAAGGTTTCGGCAAGTTTCCGCTCCCGAACGTACCTCACTTACTTAAAACTGACATTTGTTGAAATAGGAAAGCCAAAAAGAGAGAGATGATAGTTAAATTATGGGTGTGTTCCCCTTTTCTCAGTACGGAAAGCTACTTTTCGTTGGTTTTTGACATTAGCTTCAGTGCCCTTCCGACTATTATAGTTCTACCTTTATCTGTGAGTCCATCTAACCGAACCCTCCTGTCACGTCTCACACAGCGATAGAGCGTCTTATGTATTAGGCGATACTCGCTTCGCAATTCAGCCTTTCGTTGAACATCTGCTTCGGCATTTATGTGCATTTTCAACGATTTGAGAAGTTCGATTTTATCCCAGGTGTCTTAGGATACCCAAAGGTCTCTAACTAATTCATAAAGGTACTAGCTGTTACCTGTCCGCTTCGCCGGGCCACTGTAACCCCTTGCTTTATTCAAAAAAATATCCTTTATGACAAATTGATTCATTTACTAAATAAAATTCAGAAATGGAAAAATCATGCCCTTTCGAAATCTTCGAATAACAATTTCGCGTATCAAAATTCAGGTGCAGGTGCCCTATCTAAAGCCCTGCAGTTTTTGAAGTAGCTACAAAAGCCATGTGGTTTTTAATTCGTTTTACGTTAAGGTTTGGATTCCATTCCCTGCAAAAACGAAACGGAAAACCCAAAAAGAGAGTTAAGATTCTTAAACCCAGCGAAACGGGCCACTTAAGGGCTAAGGTTCTGTTAATTAGAAAACATTACTAGAAAACAGTACTAAAATTAATATTTTACAAAATCACAGTACAAATAATATGCGTTTTTTTTTTAGTTAAACAGTACCATACGCACCCGCTTCGAGTGTTCAAAAGATTTTAACTTCCCTTTTGGAACCACTGTTCATCCCGCTCACGTAACTCCGATGCTCAACTTAGGGTATGGTCATCCTGACAGGGGCATATCTCAACAGTTTTCTTGTACAATAGTAACTTGGGTGACTAGCTTCGTGGAGTAAAAGGATTTTAACTCAACCTTACGGTCCTCTGTACCTCTCAAACATTGCTGTCCTGCTTGAATATGCCCATATCCAATTGCCACGCAGACACCCATACGAACGGCGCTATAAAGTATATATATGTATGTTTATAATGTACTTATGGTGGATTTGTATCGTTGAAGACTATGTCAGGGTTCGTAAAATATCGTTCGCGAATCATAAAATACGGATCTTTATCATTCTTTATCTGTCTACTCACGAACAATACAAAATATAGTTCGCGAACGATAAAATTTCTCTCACGAACAAACTCAATACTTTTTTGTCTGTACCTGTCGTTTCTTAGAGATCAGAAAATAAAATTCAGGTAGAATATAGTTCTCTCACGATAAGGATCTGAAAAGATACTTAAAGAGAATCATTCATCATCAAGTATCCATTCACTTTGTGAAGTGATTTATTTTTTGAAATAGTTTTTGTTGAAATGGGGAAAATAAAGTCATTTGAGTAAATTGTCAAAATAAAGTTCGTACAAAAAATTTACAGATTTCACTCCTTGAGTAACGATGGGGACATTGAAAATGACTTGCTAATGCTAGATAAATCCTTAATCTTTATAATTTATACAATCTTTTTTCTCTTCTAAATTTTATCTTTACCAATTTATACATACATATCAATTTAGTTCATCTTTTTTATGAAGACCAATCCAAACATTATATTGAACTATGAAAACTAAAAATTTGTTAAACAAACTTTATTCGCACTTCCATCTTTACTTGCGCTTAGTTACACCAAATTGTTTTTTTTTTCTTCAGCTTTAAAAATAATTAAGGAAGGATAATTTTTAAGCCGTTAATCCAACAAAAATCGGAGCTCTTAATTGCTTAATACATACATTTAATTTTCCCTCCGTTTTATCTTCAACCAAATTTTGATTCTTCCCTAAGCGCAAAATGATGTTAGCATATGTATAACTACTTTTTTTTTCCTATTTCGTCCTGTATTCGTTTTTCGTTTTCCAAAATCACGTTTTTTGTAACACTAAATAAAATTATATTTTCCAAAAAACAAATATTTAATGTTGGTAGTTGTTACCTCTCCCCAAAATTTTTCTTCTCTTATTCCCACTGTAGTTTTTTTTATTTTGTTTCATTTTCAAATATACAAAAGAGGTGTTTTTTTTTTGTTATTTTACTGACCCACATAAATTATTTTCCCGCTTGTCTTCTAATCTTATATTTTTCATTTACTTCGTGCGGTACCTTACTTTTTTCTTTTTGATTTAGCTTTGTGGTAGCACCAAACAAAAATTAAAAATTTCTACACCTATTGCTTGTTTATTTCGGTCTGTATTTGAATAGATTTTTACTAACTGGTGTAACTGTTTAATTGTGGTAGGCAACGCTAACTTATATTTTATTTTCCCTCAAATATATGCCTACAAACGAATTTTCAACGCTGCTGTTTGGTACGTGTCAGAAAAATTCTATTTTTCTTATGCCCTTTGTAGTTTTTTTTTTTTTTTTTAATTTTGGGGTTTATTACGAGTCTTTTCGAAAAAATTCGGCAAGACAAAAGTCAACCAAAAATTCTTGATGGACTTAAAATTTCTATCAAATAGGAAAATATTTACTAATACAAATTAGCAATAACGATAAATCGACTTTTAGTCTAATCAACCAGTCTGTTTTGAAGAGACTCTTGCAATACGGTCCTTTATTGCATTTTCAAAAAGAGGCTGGTTGTGACCCACACTAGTAACTTCCAATTTGTGGTGCCCCGGAAGCTAGAGGTCCAATGTTATTTTTTTGTATTCAACAATTTTTGGTATAGTTTTTGTATTTTTTTTTTTGCATTAAAAAAAAAACAGTTTGTTGAATTATTATACAAAACCTACCGATTGTCAATTATAATCTAGTACATACATATATAGAAGCCCGAAACCAATATGATTATTTGTTCCTAACATACCTATTCGAGACTAAAAACAATTCAACATTTTTTGGTAAGGTTTTTGTAGTTTTTTTGCTTAAAAAACTGGTTATGGGATATTTTTACAAATCCTTATTTATAGAAAAAAAATACCCAAAAGCTAATATCATTGTTTGTTCTCAAGATATTTGGGACGAACAAAAATTTTCTACAATTTTGTTAAGTTTCTTGTAGCTTTTTCGATAAAAATAATTATTTGTTGAATATTTTTACAAATTTTATCAATCATTTATTATAAACTCATTTAAAGAATAAAATTAGCCTGAAGTCAATATCATTGTTTGTTCTCAAAATATTTGAGATGAAAAAATATTTTCCACAATTTTTGGTGAAGTACCTATCTTGTAGTTCTTTTTCACTTAAAAAAAACTTTTTGTTGAATTTTTTTATAAATCCTATCAATTATCAATTCTAAGCTACCCAAGTAACATCGTTGGAGCTAATAGAAGCAAAACTGTTCTTTAGCAGCTTGTTAGCAGTGAAATCCAAAGCTTAAGCTCTTAAATAGATTATTGCACAGCTCCCTGCATTTCATATAAAAATGATGTTCTACGGAAATTACCCCGACCTTGAACCAATTGGAAAATGTAGGAGCTTATAAAAAAGGAGTGCACATGACCACCAAAATAATACAGTTAATGATTTTTAGAAAAACATTGAGGATATGTGATATAATGACACAAAAATAAAAAAAAATATTAACAATTCTGTTATTAGTATACCTTGAAGAATAGAAGCAGTTATAAAACCAGATGAGGACACACGAAATAAAAAATTATGATGCAATGGTAAATATACTAAAAATGAAGATCCTTTTAAAGAAAACTATGAAATTAAATTTATAAAAAAAAACATAGATCTGTGTTATATTTTAAGGGGTTAAAATAAATAATAAGTGGAAATTTTCATCGGTCATAATTGTGTGGCCACCTACTGTATAATCGAAGTTTCAGAACACTTTTAGCTCTATTAATTTTATAACGACTCACGATTTAAAAATAGCTCTTTATTAACGTTCAACGTTTTTTAAACGAGCTAACTATTGATATCAGCACATAAAGAAGCATTGTAGAGCTGCTTAATTTCATGTTCAAAATACTAACGCATGACTTTATAGATATGTCAAAAAATAGCACTTCAAAAGCTACACAAAAAACGGCTGTAGAGTTTAATTACTAATACTTTCACACAAACTCTTGTGAAGTTAACACTAGCGCATGCGCTTGAAATATCTCTGAGCATTATAAAATCTATCTCTGAGCATTGGGAAATGTGAAGACTCGATAGAGCTACAGCAAATCGACTATAGAGCTCAATACTAAACCTCTCTCAAATAAAATACTACTACTCCATATTAGGGTGTTCCACAATTAAATATATTAGCCATGACTTCAACGGGAAAAATTAAACCAAAACTAGAAAATAAATGTATTCCTCTCACTTTCTGGTGAGTATGCACCACAAATATCAAATTAGATGCTAAATTCACATTTTTTTTATTAAAATCCATTAAACAGTTTACTTAAAAAATTTATTTAAATAATATTAAATCTATGGCTGAGTCGCAAAAATACTTGCTTACGTGCTAAGAAATCATAATGCACTTCAATGTTGAATAGAATTTAAATAAACAAGAATTTTTTTCAAGAAATTAGAATTAGCCAATGACTTTCAATTTCCGAACACCCTACTTTTTAAGTACTGAACGCAAAACTCTCATTTTGTGAAAACTAGCTCTAGAAGAGCTCGGTTGAAGACAAACTATGTTCATAATAAAAACTATGGCGACGGAAAAAAAAAATCATTGAATAATTTTTCTTTATTTATTTAAACGAATGCAAAATCTTACCTTTCAACAAAAACACAATAAAATATTACAATGAAAACAAAAATATTTAGTTTCATGATTTATTTTATTTATTTATCAATTTTTTACATTGTTTAGGTAAACTTTTTTAAATATTTCACAGCGTAAAATAAATAATTTCAAAGGCGCGTTGTTATTTTTTGAGGTATCTTCAGTATAATTGTGATAAAACTAAACGCGCACTAAAAAACCACTTACTTGGCACTCACAAATATTAATTTTATTTCTCACTACGGCATTTTCTCTGCGAATATTTAATTAATTTCCACGACATCACATGACCTTTTCGATTGCTACTATCACACACATGAAATACATCTCCCTAATATTATATTAATTTATCATTTGTATTATCTAAACTAATACAAACAAAGTGCTGTCAAAAATGCTGCTTTAAAGATATCTGAATCATGAACCAAAGAGCTTCAAAGCCATACTAGCCACTGACAAAGAGCTGGCTTCGAGCAAAAATTAGCTCTCAAACTCAATGAATTCGCTGCAAGCATGCTTTACACTTGCTTTAGAAGCGCATCTGGAGCTTCTTTTGAAATCAAAGAGCTTTAAGATTTGCTCTAAAAACGCTGTTAAAGCATTTGAAGAGCTAAAATTGTTACTTGGGTAGTGTGTGGACTTAAATTAACCCGATGTCATGTCATTATCTGTTCTCAAGATTTTTGAGGCAAAAACCAATTTTTTAATAATTAGTGTGTAGAATTGCTTGCAGTTTTTCGCTTAAAAAAAACTATTAATTCAATATTTTTTAAAATTTTATCAATGTGTATCTATAAACTAGCGTATAAAATAAAATAACCTCGAAGCCAATATCATTGTTTGTTGTCAAGATATTCGAGCCAAACAACTTTTTTCAACAATTTTCATCTACATAAAGTTGATATACTTCTATATTTTAATCAATTCCTTATTACGTCAATTTGCGTAGAATAAAATTAACCTGAAGTCGATTTGTTCTCGAGATATCTGAGACTAAGGAAATTTGAACTGCTTCTTGAATTTATTGAAAGGTCCTTTCTGCTTGTAATAAAACTACTGTGTATACAATAAAATCCATCCGAAGTCGATATCTTAATTCGTCCATGAGATACGGTGAACAAAAAAAGCGAAGGAACGTACGAACACACACAGACATCTCTCTACAAAAATGGAATCCGATTCTAGGGAGCGAAACGTGAAGATATGTTAAAATTTTTATTTTGACAAATCGGACCATTTACAATAACTTCCAATGGGAAGTTAAAAAATTATAACTTTTTTATGTTTTAGTTTTGTGATTTAATTGACCTATATTTGTATTCCCACTTGTAGGTATTCTTATTTCATATTTTTCATTTTCTTCGTTAATCCATCTAATCATAGCTAAACAAAACACAACAGTAAAATAATAAACAAACAAAAAACCCCCAACAAATATCCTAACGAACCTACCTGAAAACTAAACATCCCACATGCATTCTATCCTACTTACCTTTCACGCATATCGCATTCTATACTATTAATAAAAAAAATATTTACCGGCAAGCGGCGCAAACAAACCTCCCAACTCCAAGGCATCTTTGCAACTGAAGACAGACTGAACACCAGTGATGCCAGATGAGATTTCTAGAATACCACTAAATTCCAAAAAAAATCCCACCATTTTTGTACTGGAAGGAAAAAAAACCACCATAACCTTTTCTGCTACAAATATTATATGTATATAAAAAGAGAAGAATGTTGGCTCTGCACTCTTGATACTTCATATTCGCAAAAACAGTATGTCATCTAATTGGTCAGTAATTGGTGAAGAAAGTTAATTGTCACGCACGATTTTTGCCACCTCATTTGTGGAATATTCACAAAAAATGTATACCGATCCGAAAGATCACTAGATCATAATAAGATCAACTATTTTCAATAATTGGTTAGCCAAAGTTTTTCTTATGAATTTTTAAAGTTCGTTCCAAGGTTACAAAAAAAATGTTGGCATCTCACTTGAAAGGTCACTTACCGGTCATAAAAGGTCAGCTAGTAAGCTTCAGTAATTGGTCAGCCCTTGATTTGATGAATTTTGAGAATTTTTTTAATTTTTCAAGGTCAGTGATTTGGTACCTCATTTGCGTGGTATTCACAAAAAAAAATATTTTTTAAAGTTTCCTGTTTCTTTGTGCCAAATCATTATAGGTCATAAAATTCGAAGATAGGCAGGTATAGTGAACTGTGGTTTTTCCCACCAAAAAAGAGACCATTGAAATATTTTCCCACCATAAATCCCACTATAAATATTTTCCCACCATTTTTCCCACCAAATGCAATTTTTCCAACCATTTTGGTTGGAAAAACCACCAATCTGGGAACACTGCTGAACACTGAACACTGAAATGAACAGTCTCTTATAATAAACTACTAGACAGATATCAGGGATGAAATCGTGTTTCAGCAATGTATCAAAATATAAAAGGAAAGTGTATCGAATTGTACTTTTTGATTTGATTTGATAATATTTTGTCCACATTTGCTGTTGTATGAACGTATGTAATATTTCTATATCCAATTAATTAAAAAACAACTTAGCTGTTTATGTTAATTAACATATAAGGTACATACATACTTACATATGCGAAACTTTTATAACAAAACTGTAGGAATTTGTTGCAATACCCTTCGATTTTGCGAGATTTAAATTTTATAAATTTAATGTTTTCGATTTTTAATTGCGAGATTGTTGAAACCGGTATTTTGTAGATGCCATTTTCTCGAACAAACTGTATTAATCATTTTTATTTCTTCTGTTATATCGATGTCAGCCTCGGTTCACAGTATACATTTTGTGAGGTCAGATGATTTTCTTTTTAATTTACTTTATCTTTTTCGTTGAATGCAAAAGTGGAGTACTTTAGCAAAGTGGAGTGTATCGAAAAAAGCACAATCTTATCGACTTTTGCAACCCTGGCCGAGATAGAAAGAAATCTTCAATGAACTATGGGACTATATTTTTGTGCTCTGTTTATTTGGGCTGTTTGTCCGCACAAAAACTTGCAAATCGACGACGATGAATTTTAGGAATATTGATTAAAGATTTAGTACCACTTTTTAATTAATTGTATTTTCGATTTGTGAAGCTTATATAGAATGTACAGCAACGTATGATATATCAAAATAATTGTCAATTATTCAAGCTGCTAATAAACAAAAACTAATTGTCTAGGTGCACAGATTAAGGAGTTAGTAGGTGATATGTAAATGAACAGAAATATGTTATTATCTCGGCTTAGGTACGATTAAAAAAATCAAATTTTACATGTTATATGTGAATCTATATAATCTATCTCCGGTATGAATTTGAGATTTTTAAATGCAACCATTTAAAAGATAAAAAATAATAACTGCGAAAAATCGATCAACAAAAATTATATAAAATATATAAAATATAAAAAAATACTAGGTATCAAAATTTCCTGAAACGAAACAATTTGTTATTTATTATCTTTCTTAAACTATACAATTTAGTACAATCAGCCTTAACTCTGATGTAACCAAGAATTGCAAAATATATGTACAAAATTGTTATATTAAACTTAACCATCGATAAACAAAAAAAAATATTACTCTGGCACTTCTCATTTGTTTTCTTTTTTTGTTCGACCATTTCACATAAAACCATATTTTAAAAAACGTCATATTGCACCTCTACATTATTTTCCTATCATAAACATTTTCAAAAAATTTCCAACGCTTAGATTTAGTTTTAGAAGCACAATGCACTGCTGAGTGCTGACTGCACTAGCTCTTGCATTTTATAATTATAGTAATATGTATAGTTAAAACTTATATTGTTCACTTTAGAAACACCAACCAAAAATTCAACCGTACCCTCCCTACCCGCCTGCAATCATCTTCTATACATATTTGTTCATTCCAAAATGAATGGTAACACCACCAAAAATTCGATCTTGTTATCCCCCATATACGCCAGCGTTCATCTCATATTACCATTGCTCAATTTATTCATTTTAGTAACACCACCAAAAATTCGATCTTATCCCCCTTATACGCCAGCGTTCATCTCATATACACACTTGTTCACTTTATTCATTTTAGTAACACCATAATTTACTCAAAACGACCCTATAAACATTTTCAATGTTAAAAGAAAAAAATTATTCCAAACAGGGTGTTTCAAAACAATGTCAATATACTGCAACTTCGTTTTTCCTTGAGTGATTTCAATGAAATTGACACTGTTATAGCTGAGATAGAACTTCAACTGATTTTTTTTTTTCAAAACAGGGTGTTTCAAAAATATGTCCATAATTTGCAGCTTCGTTGTTCTTTGGGCGATTTCAATTAAATTAACACAGGTGATAAATGTCTCATCTATCACCTGTTTCAATTTCATGGAAACAACTCATGGAACAACGAAGTTGCATTATGGTGACATATTTTTGAAACAAAAATTAATTTTACACTTAGTTTTCTTTGAAACAAATTAAGTTTTAGCGTTACGTATGCCATAAAATTGTTCACCATTTCAATATCCTAAAAAATTACCCCAATTTTCCTTGACTTTCAATTTTCTCGAAACCGGTAAAGGAGGTCTTGGTAAGATTTTTGTTTGCTTTTGAGAAATTTTATAAATTTTTTTTTTGAAAGCTCAATACAATTTTTTGAAACTTGGTTTATAACGATTTCTAAACATTTTTCAAAATATTTTAAGAAATAATTGTAATGATTTTACTTTGCAGCTGAGGTAAGCTCGGCGGTGTCGAGGATTCTTCCCCAAGAAGCAACGAAACTTGGGGTTAGCAGGATCTAATCTCCGAATAAAACGGCTTTAATTTCTTTATTTAGTTATTCACAAGAAGATTCTTTTATTTAAAGTCTTTCAAATCTAGGAACTAACAAGTTATTTCATATAAATTATAATTTTAGCTTCTTAAAATAAATAACACGCTACTTTATATATTTTCCAATGTCTTCTGGTCTTAAAAATAACTAGCATAGTATTTCATATAATATGTCCCTAGCACGAAACCTAGGGAACAAAATGGTCGGAACCCTCAAAGGAGAACCTTGTCCAGCTAGATCCTTGAAGAGGAACTCGAAGGAACTAAAACGGTCAGGAATCCTTATCGGAATCCCTATGTCCTCAGCAAATAAGGAACAAAGCGGTCGGAACCCTCTTAGGAGAACCTTGTCCAATGAGCTTCTAGAGGAGTAGCCCAAAGGAACAAAACGATTGTCCCTGGCACACAACCCAGGAAAAGAAACGGGCGGAACTCTCGAAGGAGAACCTTGTCCAATGAGCTTCTTGAAGAGGAGCTCAGAGGAAAGAAACGGTCGGAACTTCTTATGGAAATCCCTTATAACTTATACTATATACCTATATTTGTATATATGCCTATTGACACCTGGTAAGTTGCTTTCCACACCACCTGCATTTCAGCACATGAACCCTATCTGGGGGATAAAATTTTTTCCAATTTGACGTTCAATGTATTTCCCATAAGAGAAAAGCAAAATAGAGTCATATTCATGTTACTTTTTCTAATAACTTTTATATAAACAGATACAACTTTTATGATTGCAATAGAATAACAAAACATGTAAGTTTACAAATCTAGCAAAAAATAAATCGGATTGGGTACGCTATGTCGACTTTTAAAATATCGACTCCATAAGATCGACTTTTAAAATCTCGACAGAAAAAATCTCGACTGGTTAAGAGACCGACAGATCAAAATTTAGACACAAATTTGACCGACTTTTTAAAATGTCGATTTTTCAAAATGTCGATTCTCAAAATGTTGACAGTGATCGAGATTTTATGAATCGAGATTTAAACAGTCGACATTTTAAAAGTCGACATTTTGAAAGTCGACATTTTGATCAGATCATAGTTTAGGGAATGATGTTTACATGCGCGCGCTTGTTACTTTCAAATGACCGACAGACAAAATATCGACAAGTCAAAATGTCGACTGGTTAAAATGTCGATTTATATTTTATATCGACTTTTCTGTATGGGAAAAATTCCGACAAGTCGATATTTTTCTCGACTTCTATCAGGGCAGTCGACTTTTTGTCAAATCGACATTGTAAACTGTCGACATTTTAATAAGTCGGTAAAAACAAAGTCGGTATTTTAACTTTCAAAAAAGTCGATAAAAGTCGACATTTTAACCAGTCGACATTTTTTTTTTCGGTCATTCGTACGTAACCCAATAAATCAAAACTGACGCCTCAAATGCTTCAAATTTAAGATGAAAAATGTAAACAAACTACCTCTACAACGAGAAACAACAACACAATTCCTCGTTTGAGAAAAAAGCAACACAGACACGTAGCCAAGATTATTTAAAACAGGAACAGTTTTTTGTTTTCTTTGTTAATAATGTTTGTATTGAAAATGAAGATTTTCAAATACATATCAAAATTTTTGTTTGGAATGAAAATTTCTTGCATATATATTTACCAATTTAATTACAAAAAAAAACTTTCAAGTATTTTTACCTACGTACAGAATTTTTTGGTTTGGAAGTATGTAAATATTTTGAATGCTTCTTCGTTATTCCGAATTTACACGACTGGTGAAAAGCTGCCAGTATAATGACAAAAATACTGTATTTGTCCATTCTTCTGTTATTGTTTTGGTCATTATATTGCCAGTTCCCCAATCGTGTAAATGCAGCATTAAGATTAAGACGCAGGCACGATTGAAGTGTTATTATTCCTGATATTTTTTGGAGGGTTCATATCTTGAAAATAAGAATTGTAAAAAATTAAACGCAAAATTTATTTATTCAATAAAGGGTGTTATTGACCCTATGAGCTTCGCTAGTTTCTAAACACAAAATATATTTTATTGATATGTTGCACAAACAGTGTAAAAATATTTGTACTCCTTTTTTCTCAAGAACACAAATACACATAAACGCAATACATACATATATAGAAATACTTTATACCTACATCTTCATAAAAACATTACTGCAAAGTTTCGGTGACGTAAGCTTTTACTTATTAGAAAACAGTAGTAAAATATATAATATAAAAATCTTCATAATTGACTCTTGTCTACCAAACCCCTTCCCTGACTACGCACGTGACACCAATTTTGCTTACGAAATTAATCCATTTTGGAAAGCAACAACAACAATACAGGTTTGTTTACATTTTTCATCTGCAAAATATAGGAAGTTATACATAAGTTTTGATACATATTCTTCTTGATTAACTAACTCACATAAATTCTTTTTCTATTGCAACTATAAAATAAATACGTGTTCATAGAAAATTAATAAGCAAAAGTAATGTTTTTCAGACCTTTTTTTGGTTTTATCTTATGGGAAATACATTGAATGTCAAAATGAAAAAAAATGTATCCCCCACATAGGATTCACGTGCTGACTGCTAGGTGCCGTGACTCCATTCGCCAATACTGTTTGCCCTACCTAAATGGTTTTTCTAAACTAGCGAAACAAATATTTTATAAAAAAAAGTTATATTGGGTTCTGCGTTAGCAATGCCTTATCTGTCACCGAAACGCCTTATGAAAGGTCTGTGTTACGGCCCGATCTTTAATTCTCTATGCACTAAATTGGTATCCACCACTGGACGAGAAGAAAAGACAATTTTATCATTTTTCTTACTTCGCCATATAACATTTGCTGAAGTAAGTCAATGTGAATTAAATGAAATGAGATTCAAATGTATATGGACTTTCATGATTCTTTTATTTTTGTTCTGGATTTGTATGAATTACCTAAAGGTGGGTGTCATACGATGTATGCACGAAGTGGTAGGAGTATGACGTAATAATTAGGGTACTATAGGAGTCGTAACGCTTCGTTACAGGATATGTAAGTTAATGACAAATATGCTGAAAAATAATAGTTCATTAATCCCATGTTCCCACATCATCATGCTGACAACGCGTCTACACCACAAATCGTCCAGTTGGATCATTCGCTACATTCCATCACGTACGAGTGTTGACCTGTGGGAACGAGTAGAAAGGTAAAGTGCTTATGTTTACAGTTATTTACTATTTAAGCTTTAGATTTTTAGTAAAAGTATTGTATTCATTTCGGAGGCAGAATCGCTGCGGTTGACAAATTAATAAAGTAATAAATAAAAAAATAAAAAATATTCTAATGAATATTTTTTTTATAGCAATATAGTTAAAATTCATTTAATTTGTATAAGTTAACTAAGGCGGGTGTCATACGATGTATGCGCGAAATGATAGGAGTATTTATATTGATATAATAATTGTAATAATTAGGGTACTGTAGGAGTTGTAACGCTTCGTTACATAATACAAACAAACCCGAGGAAAAAAATCTCAGTTTGCTCAAAAAAAATGAAAAATTGTCTGTGTGGTAAAAAAAAGTGGGTACCATCTACTATTAAATAATTTTGCGCTAGATTAACTTTATTATTATTGGCTAAACAGGTAAGAATTAAATTATTTATATCTACAAAAATTCAAAAAAGTTCAATTTATATTGCATATCAAAACATAAGATAAAATACATTTTTAAATATAATTTTTTTTCGAAAATTTGATATCTCAAAATTCGGTTAGACAAAATCCAGCGGGCGCCTATGGTTCTAGTGCTGAAAAAGAACTCTATAAGAACAGTGATCTTAACTCAGCCTCTCCCAAAAAATAACTTCGAATTCCCTATCCATGGTATTAAAAATTCATTCCACCAAAAATGTTTAAAAGAATTTTCAAATGAATATGCATGAATAATAAGCTTATTTAAACACTCGGTACCAGTTTAAGTTTAAGGTAGGTACCTATACAATTTAAATAAATTTCTTTCCCCTCAAAGAATCGTATAAGTTTTGTGTTCCTAAATATATACCTTCACACGATAACTTTACCATTTACTTAAAGCCCATTTAATCGAGTGCGAGTACGATACCTTTCTAAAAGTTAGCTTCAACTTGTGATTCTAAAAATGTAACATACCTTCGTCCTTTTAAGGAAAATACCCCATCACATTGCAAGAAACTAATTCTTCTTTGCAAAATCCTGTTCAGTTCGAGAATCGCCTTTTCTACTCCCAAAAGGGGAGCAAAACTTTTGCAGTAAAGAACTCAAGTGGTGATAAATTTCGATGTCACTTTGTGCTCCTTATACCAACTTTGATTTTCTTAAAGTCGTTCGCTCTTTTACAGGACTCTTTTTTTTAACATTATTTCAAGTTGTATGTGTTATAGGTGATATTAGATTTTAATGCTAATGAAAGCAGGTATATGTGAAAAGAAAAATGACATCTTAGTGGAAAATATAACTTGCAAAGAATTCCAAGGACGAAAGGCCAAGAAAAAGAAAATAATTCAACCAACTGAAAAGTAGATATTTTTATCATTTTATTACAACGAAAATGACATGTCCTCGCTGTCATCACATTCATATTCGTCCTTGACGGTGTCGTCTGGTACTTACTTGGTGAAATGTTATCAAATAAATTATATGTGGCTGTTGGCACTCATATCATTGCGGTATTCCGTCATCAGATTTGGACAATAAATTCATTGACTCGATTCAACAAACTTTCTAGAAGGGAGGATGGTTCAGGAGTCGAAACATTAAGATAAAAGTTTATGTGTAATTTCTTAAAGCTTAATTTTAAAAGACAAAAGCCTGAAAGATTGAATCTTGACGAACTTAGTCAAGTACTTCCCCTCACCTGAAAGTAAGATGAGAAAGGACAAGTCTACAACCTCTAAATTGGTTTTGAAAAATATAAGTCGGCTCATAACAATAATGTAAATTTTTCTTCGAAACAAAGCCTCACTTTCGATAAGGAACAGAATTTCGTCTTGAAAGTCCCTTGTTATATGAAATAAGTATTTTATTAACAAACAAACAAATAACTCACCCAAACGCATGTCGATATTTGCGCGCACATCCATTTAATCTAAAAACGAAAATGTTTTCTTATTCGCATATACCGTATGTACCTATTCGACAGCACTTTAGTCAATACGAACCCTATATTTCTCATATTTTTTTGTTTGTTTGCTCTCTTTTATTTATATAAAACCACTCTCTTGTCGATGTAATTAAATTTCATTCTCTCCAAATCCAAAGGAGTCTATAAATCAAATATCATACAGAAATACAAGGTCCTTCTTCGACAAGAGAGAACCACCAAAGTCCTAGTCCAATACAAATCGAAATGAAATCTTCATCCTTCCTTCTATAGCCTATGTCAGAGCGAGGTCCTCTTACTCTTCTTAAGATTAATGTTGTTTTTTCATTTCACGGCCGCGGCCAAAATGCAACGATATAAATACCGCACGTGCCAGACGTGTGCCATGGCTTCTCGATTTCAGAGATTCAATGTTTTTCCAACCTCCTGCGACGCCTCCTAAAATAATATAATCAACTTTGTATGCCGAATATATGTATGTATAGACAAAGGAGCAAGAAAGTGCAAACAGAAAAAAAAAAGGCAAACGTTTTTCATGGGATTAACAAATTATTATTTTGCGATGATTTATATCAGCCAGACGCAACCCCTTTATCCCAGTTTGCTCTGAAGATTCCTTGCAACCCTTTTGAGATAAATAAATACAATGCTGTGAAGTAAATTCTGGTCAAAATTCTTCCTCTTTTTGCTTTTTTAATCGCATATTTAGCTTAACTACACATTATTATCAGCCGTACCTCTTTATTAGATTTTTTTAGACAGAGGCTTAATATTTCTTACTAGTTGGCAATTTGCTTTATTTAATTAAAGAATTGTTACTTTAGTCAAGGCTTAGACCGATTTCATAGTCTAAGTTAAATTCCATTTAAGTTAAACTGAACTTAGCTTTTTGTGAATATCCAAACTGCTTATAAGCTTGAATAGCTTCAATGAAAAATGATTACAAATATTCTTCAGCTAACCGAATTCTGAAAATAGTTGACCACTTTTGACCTATTATACTTATGGCATTTTTTTTGGGAATATCTTACATAACGTGCTAGGTTCCCTAAGCCTGAAATTTGGCACGGAATAAGTTAACCCTCAGTCTGCAGAGTAGTACACCATACTTAATACAATAACTGCTGAATTTCTAGGAAATAAATTTTCTGGTCCAAAATTTCTTCGGAATTTAGTACCAATTTTTTTGCTTAAAAAGGGTTGCCTTCGTTCATCGATATAAGGACCTACTATATCTATATGAATAATGTTGATATTTGGTTTTAGTCGGACAGCCACTTTGACTCACCTGCTAGACACAAGGCTACAACTTTGTGTATCCTTGATTTAGAAATAGTTAAGTACGAAAACCACAGTCTGGCAGGGCTGCCGCGGTCGAAAGGTTGCCACTCTGATTTTTTCAAAATGCAAAAAAGGGTCAAAATTAACCTACTTTCCCAAGGCTAAAATCTATTCATAGTTTAGTTTATAAGTTCTAATGCATGACAAAAAAATTAAGCTGGACGGGGTTTGGCAGTTGAAAGTGTTTGCCAGACGAGTCCAAAGTTCTTAAAGATTAATACAAAATATTTGATAACTTGAGTAATTTGTTAGATATAAGTTTCAAACTAAGTGTATGACCACGGAATATTTCCGCAATTCTGGGGCTGCCGTATATTTTTTTTTTCAAAATTGAAAATAACTGCCAAATTTATCATATCTACTTAAATAATGCTGGTTTTTGAATTTATAATAACTTATGTCTTTTTGTACACGAAAAAAGGTGCCAGACGAGTTTGATGGAGCAAAATAGCTTTCCAGACGAGTTTTTAAAGTTGATATTAAAAAATGCCACCGATTAGCCAGAAAAAATTATTAAATATAACACGTAATACATATCAAATCAAGTCAGTAAATTGTGATATGGTTATTTTACTGTAGACCCAGGGTTGCCACATATTTGTTCAAAATTTTATAAAATTGACAAAACTAAAACCCCTACATTTATTAAAACACTTACCTACCTATAAAAATCTAGTTTTTGCAAATATGTAAGCTTCGCCATCTTGTATATAGAAAACATGACGAGTTGGACGGTAGAAATATCCTGCCAGACGAGCCTAAGTTTTCAAAATTGGTATTATACGAAATTTATCCTTTATTTATTCATTCCAAATAAAAAAAAAACTGTAAAAATTGCAAACCTACCTTCACAAAGCTGATTTTCACATAAATGCTAGCTGACATCTTCTTGTATATGAAAAAAAAAAATACCAGACCAGATGGACAATACCAGCTTAAAGATCTTAAGGCCCGTATGCCAGAAACTTTCGACCGTCCGTCTGGTGTGTTATTTTTTTTTTTTCATATATGAAAAGATATCAGTTAACTACTATGTAAATATCAACTTTTTGAAGGTAGGTTAGCAATTTTGACAGTTCTTTGAAATTTGAGAATCAATAAAAAAAGGATACCTATTTCTTATAATATAAATTTTGTATTACAAGAAGGAGCTTTCGACCTTCCAACTCGTCATATATGTTTTGTATATACAAGATGGAAATGCTTACATATTTTCGAAGACTAGTTTTTGTCAATTTTATAAAATTTAAAAAAAATATGTGGCAGCCCTGGGTCTACAATATGTTTTTGAGACTTGTATCTTACAAATTTCTCAAGTTATCTTATATCTTTACTTAATCTCTAAGAACTTTAGACTCGTTTGGTAAGCCCTTTCGACCGCCAAATCCCGCCTTGCATAATTTTTTGTCTTGCATTAGAATGTATTAGCTAAATTATAAATAAAGTTCAGCCTTGTGAAAGTAGGTTAGTTTTGATCCTCTCTTTTGCATTTTGAAAAAATCATATGGTAACCTTTCGACCGCTACAACCCTGCCAGACCTTGATTTTCGTACTTAACTAGTCCCAAATCAAGCATACATAAGGTTGTCGTCTTGTGTCTAGTAGGTTATTTAAAGGGGTTGGCTACGAAATCTCGCAAATCAAAATCTCGGTTTCGAAATCTCGCATAACGAAATCTCGCAATTACAAAATCTCGCTTTTCATAATCCCGCAATTACTAAATCCCGCTTTTCATAATCTCGCAATATCGAAATCCCGCAAACTAAAATCTCGCATATCAAAATCTCGCAAAATTGAACTGCATTACAACAAATACATTTTTTTAATCAAAATCTCGCAAATTAAAATCTCGCGAGAGATTTCAATTTGCGAGGTTTTGATTAAAAAAAATGTATTTGTTGCAATGCAATTCAATTTTGCGACATATCCTACCTACTGCAAAATATATAATCCAGTGTCTGAGTACTTTTAGACCACACTGCTATTATGATTTTAAACAAAATGCGAGATTTCGTTATTCGAGATTTTAGTTTGCGGGATATCGTAGCGCTCCCTATTTAAAGTGGGTGGTAGCTCCTAGACTATTAAAGACACTCACACAATACGTTTTATAATTTTAAGAAGACTGATTCCTGACAAGGTGCCAAATGACACTCATATTACCTATATCTCTCAGTTTACTTCCCAAAACAACAAATTTCAACGAATTTAGCCCAAGGTTCTGTCAAAATTCTTATAAAAATTCTTACTTTTAGAAAGTCAAAGTATACGTGAACAGACATAACAGCCTACAAAAAAGTGTATACCCAGACCCACGCCCCAGTCATGTCAATATAATATTAAGAATCACAGAAGCTGTTAGAAGCTAATTTAAAAGTTGTCACTTACTTCATGTTGCCGTATTTCCTTGAAATTTGTTTCGCTTTCTCACTCTTGAGCCAGTTTGTTCACAGTGAGAAAAATCTGGATTATGGCTTTTACAGGGTCTGAGGTTTTGACTATATGGTTTTACCAGCCAAAATCAGCAAATTAGCCTTTTCGGTTATAAACAATTTAAACTCTTCATTGGATTCATTGATTAAAATGTTGGCTAAGAAAAACATGCGATGATATAGCAGTTGCAATATCTACTCACTGAATAAAAATGACACAGCTTTTGGACACGAAGAATTTAAAATCATTCTTAAGGTAATTTTTGGTGGTGAATTCTAATCCGTCATTCGATTTCCTCCATCAGATCCTCCATGAGACATCCCCCTTAAAAGAATATGTTTTTTTGCTATTTTTTAAGGTTATGTAACAAAGTTAGATTATTAACTGCCACCATAATTTGCTTTGATTCCTGAAAGTACATGTTCTTCAAAATTCTGCTCAAATCTTTTCGATATTTTCTTAATCTCCAAAGCTAGTTAGCTGTAACTCTTCATCTGACCCTACAGCCTAAGCAGGGGGGTAACATGTCACTGTTTATTCGCCTTATTGCTCGGTGCTAGCACTGAACTTATTTACACTTGCCTTTCCTTACACAAATACAGTACTGGCACCCAGTATTACGGCAAATAAATAGTAAAGTTATTTATGGGAGGCCATGCTCCCCCCTGCAACCATTTGCTTCGGCACACTATAAGATTTGGGGTGGGTGCGCGGTTGGGTGAATGCAAAGTCTATTTTGCATTTTAAGAATCTGGATGTAGGAAAATTGTTTGTGTTTCATTCGGGACGTATTTCCCATTTTCGACTAAAAAATTCAGGACTTATGTCCCAGTAAAGTGGGACATAAGTCCCGATAAAAAAAATAAGGACTTATGTATGTCCCTGCGCAGAAAGTCACAACTACCATCTCGAACAAATTGCAGGCTTTTGTGAACCGCTGTCTACGCCATATTCTAAAAATTCGCTGGCCACAAATAATTATATCAAGCGAGTAATTGTGGCGCAGGACAAGTCAAGAGCGGCTGGACGTTGACATAAGAAAGCATAAATGGCAATGGATTTATCACACGTAGAGGAAACCAAGCGATGAAATTGCAAAGAAGTCCTTTGAGTGGAGTCCTTAGGGTGGACGGCACGGCGCGCGCGGCGGTTTGGAAGACCAAGAACAATATGGAAACTAACAGTTCTAGCAGAAGCAGACTCCCAAAGAAAGTCGTGGCAACAGTTAAAATATCTAGCTGCAGACCGTGAAGGATGGAAACAATTTATTGGCGCCCTATGCCCCAATCGGGGTTATGATGATGAAGCAGATTTAAGGCGGTGATTTAGATATCTGTATATATGTAATTCTGGTTGCCGATGCCGACGCTTGATTTAAGTGTTGAAGATAGATTTGTTCGTATACCTTGGCTATGACATTCGCAAACAACTCATCCCAAAAATCCAAATTTGATTCAGTTAGATCCAATCGAAGTTCATGAAATCTCACAAGGGAATTCCATTTTTTGAACGGTGAAGATTGTGAACGCAGAAGGTTAGTCATAAACAGACTTGTGGAGACTTATACTGGTTTTTTTTTTTTTATTATTCTAATCAAAAAATCGCAATTGGCTTTTAAGTATATTATGCAAATGGGAGTTATACCTGATTTTACATGGATAGCGTAAGTTGGAGTAGAGTGAGGTAGACGAAATTGGCGTTAGAAAAAAAACCTTTGAATCAGTTCAAATTTTTCAAAGTACGTGTAACCAAATGCTTGAACACCAAAACACATACAAACTTTTATTTTGGATTTAGAAAACACGATACTTCAACCCCAAATCAACATTTTGGTTCCCAAAGAAATTTGGCCACATAATTCTTATTGCAATTTTGGCTTCCTTAATCTTTTCTTGAACATGCTTTGCAAATCTTGTATTTGTGGACATCAGCACTCAAAGATACTTGAATTCCTGTACAACTTGTATGCATTCACCATCCAAAAAACTAATATTCTTCTCTCAACCTTTTGAATTTCCGGGTTTTTAAAACCATTGTTTTGGTTTTTAATGCATTAATCTTCAGATCTCAGGTGTTGCAGTACCCCTTAAGTCTGTTAATTTGAAGTTGAAGAGAAGAAGGATTATTGGCTAACATGACAAGGTCATCCGCATAGAGTAGTACTGTAATCGAAACCTCTGAAATATTGACACAAAGGACAAAGAATATTGGACTTAAAATACATCCCTGAGGAACCCTAGCAGCTGTTTCAAACCAGTTCTACTCATCTGATCCATCCCAAACTGTCGCATTGGTTCCACAATTTTCTAGATATACCAAGTGAAGCCATTTTGCATATCGAAGCTTGTCGGTTGACAATGTCTAAGGCAGCGTTGAAATCAAAGCAAGCAAAAAATTTCTTTTTCTTTGGGTGTATTTAGAGGCAATATTCGATAATGCAAATACGTGATCCTTAATCGTGAATCCAGCATGGAAATCGGTTTGAAATATGCTTAAACGTTGACTTGATTCTATCCATTTTGAAAGTCTCATATACGAAATTGTAGTGAAAACCTTCCTAATTGAGTTAAGTATTGATATTCCTTATGTAATTCTCAGGCAGACTCGCATCTCATTTTTTTGAAAAAGGAAATGATAACAGCTTTATTAAAGCTTTGAGGAACGCAAGAATACTCAAACAAGTAATCATAGAATGACAACAGATACTATTTAAATTCCCAGTTAGAGCTTTTGAAAAATTCCACAGGTATACCATCAACTCCCGTGGCTTTATTGTTCTTCATTTTTAAAAAGTTTTGTAGTCATTTTCTAACGGTAATATTTCGAAAACCCGAGAAGAACACAGATTTGAGTTCAGCGCCCAAAATTATGCTAAGAAACACTCTTGTCTTTTCGTGTCCAAAGGTTAACAGATATTTTAATAAACTGATGAGAGAGCTGAAAATATCAATTGATCGATAGCTAATATCGATCAATTGATATTTTCAGCTCTCTGTTTTAGCAAAGTTAATACAACATTATATTCTATTTCTTCTATCTTTGGTTCTAATCACCATATGGCTCATCCCGAAAAATTACATTTCTCTTGGACCAGTGTGTCGTGCAAAAGGTTGATAATAATAATGTTTAACCAAAATGATATCCACACTACTGTATGTGAGTAAACGAATACATTATTCCAATGATATCATCTAATACTTAGAATTTAGAATGATGATGCAATGGACCGTATAATAATAGATCGAACCGGAAGCTCGTACAACAATAGACAATGGGCGAGGACGGCGGCGACCAACTGTAAAAAGGAATTTAGTGGAAATTGCTTTTTAAAAATGATCTCCTTCATATCTCTATGAAACTAAGTTTACTCCCCGAAATGTGCAAAAATATATAAATCAGAAATGAAAATTTTAAATTCAAACTTACATATCTCTTGACATAGCCCATCGTCATTTTTATCCTTATCGCTGCCACCGTTCGCTGGTCGTTGTCGGTCGTCGTCATCATCGTTGGCCATGGACAAGGACATCATTTTGAGTCCCTTTTCAAATATACAGCTCAAATGGATTTAGAAAACGAGGAATTCAAAGCACACGATGAGAGTTGAAGTTGAAGGATGTTGAAGTGCCCACTTAAGCCGTGTTCAGGACGTACTCTCATTACAGAAAACATATTTGATAATGTGGGGTCTTTTTTTATATGAAAATGCTTTGTAATTGTGCGATTTTTGATAGAAAGACTTAAGCTAGTGGGTGTGCGATTCTATAATAATAAGACCATCAGGATAATAAGTGGGTACACGCTTTTCGAAGTGAAATGGAAACATTATTTTCAGCTATGTACGTATGTACTATGTGGAAGGGTAGCTTCATACGTATACTTCAGTTTATTAAAACCAAAAAGGCATAATATTAATTAGACCAATTAAAAGTGTAATGAAGTTGTTGCGTGAGGAGAACTTGCAGCTATTCGTGCTTAATAGCCGATTAAATGATCTTGTTAGGCGGAAAGTGATTTTCACGTGACATTTGCGGGGCAGTAGGTATTTAAGCATTTAAACTTCAAAGTGATTTCGTTTTGCAGTTTTATGATTGTTTGTTATGCTGATTCAATATGCACATGCACATGCACATAATGCTTTAATACCTATCCATATAACCATTGTTTATTTTGTAAAATATTTTTTTTTTGTTGCATGACTGCTGTGAGTGTATAAGTTAATTACGAGAAATATTCAAGCTTCAACGGTTTCATTCTTTTATTTTTATTAAAAAAAATATAAATTTGTATTTTTTGTACAGCTGACTTCAAAGATAAGAGATTTCAATAACTTCTAGAGGTGTTTTTCGCCAGCATTAAAAAGGACAAGAGTTTGTCAAAAGCCCATATACATATGTTGAAAGAAATTAGAAATTGGAAGCGTGGTTTTTTGCAGAGCCAAGGGAGACAAATACCCCTATTGTCACCCCTCTCCGGGTGCCTATGCCAGGCATACTTTTTATACCTTGAAATCTTAAGGCCAACTAAAACTCGGACTTCTATCCTTAGCTCAAATGTGGATGCAGTAGTTTGGTTGATGTGAACAAATGTTCGTTGTGAAGCTACTTTCGAAAGGAACCACCTTAAATTTTTCTGACCTATTTGATGGGAAAAGGTAAAAATCCCGCCAATCTTCAGTTCTTGAGGAAATGAAGAGATTCGAATTCGTTTTCAATTTTTATGGGTTTGGGTAGATCTGGCCAGAGGTGGGTTTGAATGCCTGGATCTGGACAGAGGTGGGTCTGGATCTGGACAGAGGTAGGTCTGGATTTCGACAAAGGTGAGCTTGGACTTTGAAAGAGGTAGGTCCGGATCTGGACAGAAGTGGGTCTGGATCGGGACAGAAGTTGGTCTGGTTCTGGACAGAGGTGGGTCTGGATTCTGCACAGAGGTGGGTATGGATCAGGACATTAGTGGGTCTGGACAGAGGTGGGTGATGATCTGGACTGAGAGGTGGGTCTTGATCCTGAGATAGGCTGGGTGTGGATCTGGACAGAGGTGGATCTGGCTTCTGGACATAGGTAACACTTTTTTGAAAATTTCAATAAATAAATTAAACTTTTCTCATCGATAATTTTTTTTTAATTTCAGGAAAAAAATTAAACTTTTCCCAACTTTTTTTTATCTTCTTTTGAAAATTATAAAAACAAGCATTATTCTTCCATTTTTGTTTATATGGTCCAAGAAAATTGTTGGGATTGGCACTCACCAGACGACTTTAGATACCTGGAGCGGAGCAACGGAGTTGCGTGAGTGGGACAGAAGGTAAAAAAAGGAAGTTACAATAATGAGAACCCGCAAAGTGGTCCCCCCAAGGAACTGTTTGTCAAGAAAACTTTTGACATTGGTGCCTGCCAGATTTAACATACCCGAAGCGTAGTAACGGATTTTCGTCAGCGTGTTGGAGAACCCAAAAAAGGGAATTAAAATCCTGAGAACCCGTGCAACAGACCACCTAAGGTACTGTTGCTCAAGAAAACTGTTGTTATTGGCGCCTGCCAGACGACCTTATATACCCGAAGCGGAGCAACAGAGTTGCGTGAGCGGGACGGAGTACCCTAAAAGGGAGTTAAAATCGGCACCTGTAAAGCAATTCTTTAATTTGTTTTACAAAAAAAAGGTTAGTGAAAAAGTTCTTTTTTTTTTCTTATACAGTGTACAGTAACGAAATTTTGTATTTAATAAATTTTTCAAAAAAAATTCGTTCCTTCGTCCGACTACAAGACCCACCTCAGAATCACCGCCGCCGTCAAACCCTATACTCCATCGGACCCACCACCGTTATCGAGCAACCTCTTCAACATTGTTCTTGAAGCAATTCTACGAAACTGGTAAGGTCACAAGTAGGTATGATGTGAAGTTTTTGGCAGTTAATTGCATTTTACATACATTTTAGCAATTTTAGCAATTCACCAATCCAGGTAGACCTTCTTCACCGTAAAGTTAGCAGGTCACATCGTGTGTATCTCAGGAAATAAGCATGCTAGGATTTTGTAGTAGAAAAGGCTTTAAATTTACATTTTTTTTAGGGCTTCAAACTTCTTGAAATGCGAAGAAAGACGCAAGTTCCTTAGCATATGCTTGGTTCCTTAGATAAAAACCATTTGACGTACTTACTTCATCGGGAAGTTGGCAGGTCACTTGATTGTACTCTTCTTTGACGAACTGATGAAAAATCGGGAATAGAAATGCAAACAATGCAAGTTCCTGTCAAGGTCCCATTTGCCTATGCTCTATCCAACAAAAATTGTCAGTAAAGGGAAGATAGGACGTTTGCCTCTCAGTCTGGTTGCATTAGCTTGCATACATCTGTCTCAAGTTAAAGCTCTCACAGGGTTTCCGTACTTTGAATTATAAATTGCCACAAATGGAAGAACAGTATGCATATGGTTACCATTGATACCATTTCAAACATATTAAAAAAAAGATCCATTTATCTTTTTTTACCACAGCACACCTTTTTAAATGAATTTGATCACGTAACGCTTTGTGAATGTTTCAAAACTTAGCGTAAATAACTTTTTTCTTCTTAAAGACTAAAATCATACAATTTTTAAGTGGATTTTATAGCTTTATTCAAATATACAAACAAATAATAAGGGGACAATCAAAACGACAACACTTTTGGCTCTCATCTTTATAAATATTGTTCTCAAAAGCTTCAAAACTGAAAGTTCTTTCATAAAAACCACTGAAAAAGCTCTTTCGTACTGTTGCAACATGGCAAAGGCAACTCTGTTGGAATTTGAATTTTTTGTTTTATTTCACACAGCGAAGGTAGAAGCGAAAGCGAGTATACGATCAGAATGCTTTTGGCATTGAAAGACGACGGTCATGTTGGAGCGTACGAAATGTTTCAAGGAGTTGCAACAACAATTCCTGTATGTTTATCAGTGGTTTAGTATCTTTTTCAGTGGCAGGTTTGTTATTTGAGTGTTGTGATGGTATACACTAGCGCCACTGTTTTGAAAAAAGCTCGCCCATAAGCCCTGTACTGACAATTTTTGCTGGATAGACTATAGGTGAAAGTTGCCCTGCTTAACACAGACGTGTTATTTAAAGATATAAATTTGTCTTAAGTCTTTTCAACTACTTGACATTACGGCGAAAGCGTGTTCTGGTGTTCTTGAAAATATTGAAGCAAAAACGGTGAAATTCAGGGTAAGCTGTTTATAAGAATAAGACGAAGCAAATTGTTGTCATCGAAAAAGAAATCTCAACATCGTCAGCTCAAGTTAGACGTCATGATGGAAAGATAGAGTTACCAGTTATTTGACCTTATACTAGATATGCTCGACTATAACCTCACAAAAATTACATCAGCACAAAGATCAAATGAAAAATCACTCACCACCTCCGCACTCCCTTTAAAAATGTGTAAGCAAGGGAGGGGCAGTGGGAGCAAAATCCCTTCCCTGGGTAAGAGCAAGAATAAAATATGAATTATCTTATTAAATTAAACAAAAATGTTTTTTCGTTCTTTATTTATAAAACTTATCCTTTGCAGGCAAAAGAGGACTACAAGTTTCCATTTTCCAAGAACTTTCTTAAAGATGTTAGGAAATTTAGTAAAACGCGAATTTATAGATTTAGGATATTTAGATTTAAGATGGCGAAACAACAATTCCCGAACTCAAAAAAAGTAATCAAAACGATTAAAAGAAGTTAAAAACTATACAAAAACGAATGCACGAAAACCGGTGAGTGCGCCGCGACGAGAAACTATTCTGGAAAATGACAATCTGTCCGATGAAGGATGCATTTCAAAAAACTCCCAACCGACACCAAACCAGAAGTGCTGCCACCCTTAGCTAAGCGAATGGGGTGGATTTAGTTTAATAGATAATTTTATTAATCGAGTTCGATTAATAAAATTGATACCAAAATATATGATAGTACAGGGTGTACTTAAATAAAATGGGCGCCAGGAAGTATTAAGGTACTTACCATCACGTTTTACAACGAAAGCTGGAAAGAAGAATATCTTCCACGACCAAATAAGAAGATGATTTCCTTTCCTTTTTGGATTCTAAAATGTTTATAAGTTAATTAGAATCTGGGAAACCTTTTAAATATAGGTAAGAAACCCAGACATTTTTCAACAATAAGAAAGAAATGAAAAATGCTTCTGGAAATTAGCAGAGGGCCAATTTTCCAAATATCTGAAGAATATTGATTTGAAAAAAAAAAAAATAACAAAGAAGAAAATCGAACAAAACATTGTCATAGAGGACACAAGAAAAACCAACTTGGGAAAGTTCCCAAACAGACATAGGATTTTAAACGGTCGCGAGTCCCGCAATTTCGGGAGGACAAAGGAACCGGGGTGAGACTTTGCCACTTTCCAAGCCACAAAAACCAAACGAGAATTTGCACAATATAGAATTAAATTTTATACAAAACAAATTAACCAAATACTTAGCGTTGTTACAGGGAATCCTATATCTCCAATATTGCCCCAACTAGCTTCTACATTAGTTAAGAAAAATAACCTCCCTATTTTTCTTGGTATTTCCCCAACTGGGATAACAATTCCACTTAGTTTATTTCCTTGCAAAATCACACGATCTCATACGCAAGTAATTTTTTCTTTTTTTTCTAATTTTTCAAAATGCCACCAAACTCTTTCTTATCTAACCAAAAAGTGTCAAAAAGATGGCGTGTTTGGCTCGTCCAAATTGCCACGACCATATGGCCATCCTATTCTGATCTTAATCCCTGGAGGTTTTCTGTTACGGTCTAACTGCGACACCCTGCTTTTTCTTAGGGGTGCATGCCGTTGTCGAACCCAGCCACACATGTGATCTCTTTCATGTTGGTGATATGAACACCAACAGTGGCTCAGTGGACGAGTTCAGCCCTTTTCCGTCAAATTCAAATGGTCTAAGGAAAAGCGAAAAATTATTTAAAACCACGATTAAGGTCCCCAGCCCAGACTACGAAAAGAGGAAAACATGTTGTTAGATGGGATCGCTATCATTTTCCAACTCAAATGACGAGATAGGATCCGATGACTTTTGCGAAAGTTTTTGAAAAGATTTAAGGTTCTCCCAAACCAACGCGAATTATTCGCCATCAACGACGCAAAATTATCCACAATAATACAAAATATGAAAGATACACAATGCTAAACAACAACAACTGTCTTTGCGAATGATTCGCTATGATTTCGCGTTGGTTTGGGAGAGCTTTTAAACTACTCTAATCCCGTAGACCTCCGCGCAGAATTTTAGGGGATAGGGAAACACATCGCAAATTGATTTTTTTTAGTGTTCACAACAATTTACACTGGCCATTGCTCCATACTAAATTTACGTTGGTGTTATCTTGGTTTCACACGTGTCGTTGAACATGGGTCGTACATATCATGTTTTAAATGCCGTGTGGATTATCTGTCGCACATTCGAAGAACATGTGGACCATTTGTCACCCAGTGAAAATGTTTATGGTGTTGTGAACCACCTGTCACATGATAAGAGCACCTGTCCCACACCGACATGTCATTTTGGTAAATGTTGATCGCCCGTCACGCAGATATTGCGGATCGTATGGACTACCCGTCACACAACTTCAATTCGAATACCTATGTTTGTTGCTTTTCCAAAATACTCTAAGAGCAGGACTCTGGCTGATGGCCACCAGATTTCTACTGGACTCCACGAGCATTTTGTAGCAGCAACTGATGAAAAAGGAAGGCTAAAATTGGAAAAAAGCTGGAAATAAGAAACTATAGCGCAAGATTTACAGTCAGCCTCCTCAAATGTTACATGAATAAGCAAGACTACACAAAAAATTCTTCCTGCACGCTCCGGAAAAGAGGTTTTTGAGTAACGAATGGGCATCACGAACTCACGGTATTATTTCATACTTTTTGATGAGACAATCGAAGTTTTTCACCTCTTCCAGCTGAGCATTATCTTACGATAAGGTAATATTCGTGAGGATTTTGTCACTTTCGTGGATGCTTTCGGCCAACTGCCATGTTATTAAACTGACGAAGAGTGCGAGTCCGATGAAGAAGATTGGAGAAAACCCATAAAACTAATCCCTGCCGAAGAGAAGTTAGATGGAACTTCTACATAATCTTGTCCAAGCTTGCATTAAGTAATAAAGGTACGTTAAACTATAAAACTGTTAACGTACTTGAAAAACTAGTTTTCAAAGCAAAACAAATATTAAGACTAAAATTTAATTTACTTTTCAGAACTAATTTTTCAATTTGCCAAAATTAAATAAATTAAATTTCCTGAAATGTGTCTTACAATGACAGTTGTTCCTTGTTTTATATGTCATTTAAGGTGATTTTTGTTTAATTATTCGAAACGAAAGGAATAAACCATAATGGTCTTTATACAGGGCAGTCTATATGACCACTCTTAACCATCATTATCTCCTAGCTTTGCCTATAGGTATGCATAGTCAAACAAAATCCTGAAAAGGTTAAGTAATGTTATATTGTCCTCCTCAGACAAACTTACTCCACAGAGATTCATTGTACCTATGCATACCTATACTGAATCCTAGAGGACAATGGTCGCCGAGAATAATCCTTGCCGGAAGTAATTAATTAGTAATGTGCGTTTGTTTGTGTGTGCGATGCAATGTTTACCGATCTAATCAGTTTATTTGTTCTTTCGATTAAAACACGCACACCGAAGTGCACTCGAAAACACTTGAAATGCCCATTATTGTGTATAGGAAAATGAACATTCAGGCCAGCTGGACGTCAATGTCATAGCAACAGCTACATCATCAGCCAAAAGCATAGTACCTCAACCTACAATGAAACTTGATGTAGGTACCATCAGTATAGTATAGTTATAGTTCTCCGATGTCATCATTTGTACCTCCATGTCTACGTCAAGCGTTGAGATTTTGAATGATGTGTCCCGTCGTTTTGCCCTGACCTTTTGTTTGGCTTTGGTATAAGGATCCTAGTATTGCCGTCCCAACCAAAACATTCCACCAATGAAAGTTTAGATGATTTCTCAAAATTAGTTTTGTGTTCAATGCAGGTATACACAGAAAAAATTTAGATTGTTATGTGTTTTGTAAAACCGGTGTATGGGTTTTTCTATTATAAGAGGTTTTGAGTCCATTGTGGATGTTGCCAAGAATAAAAGTTTGAGTTTTTTGACTAAACTAGTCAAGTCACACATGTAAAAAATAGGGTAAATACACAGGAAATAACATCACAATAAGTATCTCCCCTGGTCAGTATGGGTAACTCCCTTATTGCTAGTTAAATTTCCAGTGGAAAGACGGCAGGGGACACACTTGTTCGTGGTTAATTTAAAATTGAACTATTGTTTCTAACTGGTTAAGATGAAGCGTTGATCCTATTCTTGCCAGCTTGTCAGCGCTTTCATTACCTAGGGCACTTATGCTGTGTCTCCTTAGCTCTTTGAGACATCAAGTTACAAGCTTCGATTTGATTTCAATGGTAGAAATCGATTTTATTGCCGCTTGGATATCAATGAAAAAGATGACATCAGCTTGTGGTATTGCCATCATTGAGACTTGTCTAGCAGCTTTTGTCACGCCAGAAATTCAGCTTGAAGGACACTGCTGAATCAGGAAGTCTGAATAAGCTGGAAAGTGCGATGGTTTTTGAATAGAACCCTGCACCAACACCAGTATCCTTCTTTGAACCGTCGGTGTATATAAATAAAATCAATTGGGTGGCGCAACAGCTTGTAGAGAACCAGGGCCTAGTGACTTACAACTCTCAACCATTCCTTTGTGCGTGTTGTTGGCAGGAATGGAGGGGACCTACAGTTTTTTGCCGAGTCCGAACGGCTAAATGAGCAGCACTTATTCATGACAAATCTACTCTTCGAGGATTTGTCAGTTCCTCGCAAGAGGCAGGTTAGGTAAGGTTAGGTTGATGGGCTGACGGTGGATCTTGTTCCCGTCACACGCAAGAGGCAGTACCTCGGATAAAACATTTCTGTTTTTTTTAGGTGGCACGGCTGGGAATCGAACCCACACCTACGGCATGACAGTCCTACGCACTAACCATCATGCCAAGAGGTACTACACCGTCAGTGTATATAGCTATCATCGATTCACAGGTCGACGGCTCGTTCATTAGCCAGTCCTCTCTGCTAGGAAAGGCAGTCCACGGCATGTGGAAGTCTAAACGGTTAATGTAGTCAATGCATACCATATTTCCCGTGTATTTCTATAGAATCTGCGCGTGACCTGTAGCACTCTGTCTCCTCCACTCGCCATCCACAAGGCGCCTGCAAGGCCTCCGCTAGGCGTCCACTAGGCCTCCTTTCAGTGTCCGCTAGACCTCCACTTGGCGTCCACTAGGCCTCCACTTGACGCCCGCTAGGCCTCCGAAAGGCCGCTAGGCATCCGCTGGGCCTCCACTCAGCGTCCGTTAAGTCCACTAGGCCTCCACTTGGTTCCTGCTAGGTGTCCGCTAAGCCTCCGATAGGCGTCCACTCGGCGTCCGCTAGGCCTCCACTCGGCACCCGCTAGGCGTCCGCCCAACTAACAATTTAGCTTGTATAAGATAAAATTTTTGAATCTGGCAAGTAATAGCTTGAATAGAGCTTGTTTAAGGCAATTCTGAGCAGGCCAAGAATTTTTCACCTGAAATTGAAACAAATAGCTGCTATAAGGCCTTAAAATATGAGTTACACAAGCTCTATACAAGGCTTGTAAATATAAGTTATAAATGGCTTGTATAAGGCCTTCCAAAGTTGTTTACTGAAAATGTTTAAAATAATAGCTGCTATTAGGCTCTCCACGACAAGTCATTGCAAATAACTTGTATTAGGCTTGCTTGTAAAGGCCTTATACAAATTAAAATAATCAGTGAAGATCAACAAGTGTTTCTTATGAAATATTGTGCTTAAAAAAAAAAATTTGATTAAAATAAATAAGAAAGCTAAAGTACTCATTGAACATTGTAAACAGAAAAGAAGTGCTTACAGTAACATTGAACTTTTTAGCTAAACTTAAAAATGAATAACTCATGGCAAAAATTTAAAAGATCTGGAACCTACCAAAGACAAGTGAGAAAAAACCGGGAAGCAACGTTAAGAGGTAGCGTGAACGTGGAGTATATGGTATCAACTTATTCACTTTTGATTATGTTTTCCTCAACAGCAAATTGGCATAGTGGTAGAGGGCTAGACTGGTACGAGGAAGTAATCGAGTTCAAATCCCAGGTAAAAAAAACTTTTCATTTTTATAATTAAACTAACATTTCACTCATTAAAGAATACAGAAAAAAAGGTTTCGGAAGCTGACTGAGGAGAAAAAAATACAATAAAATAAAATGCAATAAAAAAATACAACATCAGAAAAATAAAATAAAAAACGGATACAAATTTTTTTATTTTTTTTAAATTTCAGAATCAGCTTTGCTAAAAAATTTTGTTTCCCTCGATGGCAAAATAGATTTTCGCCAATCGCAACAGCGTATATTATTGATTATGCAAAATAAATTTGGGTAAGGCCTTATATAAACAACCAAGGCAAGCTATTGGCAAAAGCTGTCATTAAATGGCTTTGGTAAGGTCTTATATAAACATCCTAGGCAAGCTATTGACTATAGCTGTCATTAAATGGCTTTGGTAGTTCCTTATATAAACATCCAAGGCAAGCTATTGGCAATAGCTGTCAAAATGGCTTTCGTAAGGCCTTATATACACATCCAAGGCAAGCTATAGCTTGTTCAGCCAAGCTAATAGCAGTTCATGAAAAGCTATTTGCTGCTATAAGACCTGTCAACAAAAGTCTTATGGCTGTTAATAAGCTTACGTAAATGCGCCAAAATGACTTGCATAAGGCCTTTTACTGTTTCTAGAGCAGTCTGAAAATAGCTTGTATAGAACCTTATACAAGTTAAATTGTTAGTTGGGCGCTAGACCTCCGCTCGGCGGCGTCCTCTAGACGTCTGCTAGGCCTCCGCTCAGCATACGCTAGACCTCTGCTCAGCATCTGCTAAGTATCCGTTAGGCCTCCGCTCAGCACCCTCTAGGCTTCCACTAGGCCTCAACTTTGCGTCCGCTAGGCGTCCGCTAGGCTTTCACTTGGCGCCCGCTAGGCCTCCACTTAGCATCTGCTAGGCCTTCACTCCGCACCCGCTAGACCTCCGCTAGGCCTCACTCGGTGGCTTCTCAGTCAATTTTGGACGATCTGTTTTCTCCCGGGTGGTATCAATTTCAATGGCAAAGTTATCAAACTTCTTCTGTCGGATGACATTGTTTTATTCGCTCAGACTCCTTCGATGATGCAAATCATGATAAATAAGCTTCATCAGTACTGTGCTTTTCGGCACTTTCGAGTAAGCACCAGCAAATCAAAAATCATGATATTCCGAAATGGACCTGGGAGATACGCACAGGATGAGAAGTGAACTTGGGAAAATGAGGATATCGAAAAGGTCAAAAAATGTAAATAATCGGCTCTGGACCTTTGGCACCTCATATATGGGAAATTTGATAAAAAATGCCATCTAATTGGTCAGAAAAGGTCAGTTAGTCCCAGAAATTGGTCAGCCCTAGATAACTTGTAAGCGCTCAAACTCTCTTAAGATCACGCGTGATTTTAGCACTTCATTTAAGGAAAATTAGCAAGAAATGTTTACCATCTGAAAGATATCTAGATCTTTATAAAAGGTCAGCTAGTTGGTCAGCCATAGATTTTTTTTAGGGAATTTTGTGTTTTTTTTTTAATTTCAAGGTCATAGCGATTTTTGTAAAATAATTTTAAGTCCATTTTTATAGTCAAATTTAATTTTTGTTTGTATTTAAGCTATCATTTATTTTCTACGCACGAAATATCCTTAAAATATTTTAATTTCTTTTGGTTTGAAGGATTACAAATAGGAGATACCTTTTTTTTAAGTGTATTTATCTAGATTCTAGGAAGAGGCTTTTTGTTTGCATATTTCTGGTAAACCCTGTTATAGTTGGCGCTCCTGTTGTTTCTGTGCTAGGGAGGGCGAAGGGAAACTTGGGGAAGGTTACAGAAAATTAATTGGATGAGCAATCCAGCACTCATCAAGTTGTTCTCGCAGTATAGTAGTGTGTGGGATCGAGATTCGGGATATTGCTGCAGGACATTCAGCATCTTGCTCTCCTGTAAAATTTTCCTCCAAAAACACACTCACTGATGGGATAACTAATGGTATCCTTCGAAGAGATATGTGACAAGGAAGTAAGACAAATTACTCTAAAGAAGATTATCGCTTGTTGTTGTTGTTGTTGTTCTGGTTTTATTTTTTTTTTTTGTGTGTATATTCCCGTCGATGTTGAAGCATCCTGTAAAAAGACAATCGAATCCAGGAGAGGCGAATGAAAATACAATAATTTCCCTTTTCTTTTATTAATGCTCATGACAACGAGGGTGACATTCGTAATTAATCTTACAGCACCAGCGACGCTCCATTTATACAAACATATACTTCATTTAATATCGATTTGAAATCAATTTATCTCACAGTTGATTGTGCTGTTCTACGGATGTCGAATGATGTTTTTTTGTTTGAACGGAAATTGCTATTAACAATTTGTTTGTAAATTGCTTATTCATGCTCAAAAGTTTACTAAACTATGTAGATTCATTGGATTAGAAATTTTAAATTAATATGATGATTGTGTGGATTGGATTATGTTGGGGTTATGGTAATGATAATGACTATGATTGAATTAATATCCCATTTCTCTCTTATAAGCCCTACTATTCTAGGAGATTTTCAAGAACATAATATTTTAATATAGGCATGGACTTTTTTATATCTAAGGCAATGGATTTCATTCTCAAATGCTTGTTCGGATATTTTCGCGCTTGGTCCTCCGGGTTTGGGGGTTGTGTCTTCTTCCCTACCAGGTACAAAACATTCAGTCATGAGAGACTCGAATAGCCTCGGATAATGATAACCCTCAAATGGCAACAAGACTCAGCATGTCAACGGATAACAAATTGAGAGTATACGTATAGGACCATCTATGATGATGAAAGGATTAAAAGATTGCAGCATTTATTACAGATGTATTGAAAGACTACAAACCAGGATGCGGGTTCGTTGTGGTAGATCGGTTGAGAAGAAAATCGGTTTAAACTGATAAGTGATCGCGTGGCTGTGATCCTCCACTTTCCATAATATAAGCCTAATATTAAATGCGCACGTATGTTCCTCACAATGGAGTTGAAAGCTCTTTAAAGGATAAGTTTTATGACCTCCTGGAGAGAAGTTTAGGAGCCTGTCCGGAGAACGATGTAAAAATTCTGATAATGCTCAGTTTGGAAAGGAAGACACCTTCGGATAAGTTAGTGGGCACAGTAAGTAGAAATAGCCTCAACGAAGAGACAAATGATAACGACCTCTGACTAATAGATCTTTCAAATTTAAAAGTTTTGCGACCTTAAGTCCAAATGCGTTTCGCCCAGGCCCAATTGTTGTACCTGGGCGAAACGCATTTGGACTAAAGGTCGCAAAACTTTTAAATTTAAATTTCAATTCAAGAGTCCACAAAAACAAAAACAAAAATAATTAATTTTCAACTATTTACGCTTTTATTCTTAATCTAATAGATCTTTCTAAAGCTCGTAATATGGTAGTAGGTAGCACTAGGTTTCCACGGCTTTGAATCCACAACGCAGCAATATGACGCTCCCCAAATGGTCAATACGCCAACCAAATACACCATGTGATAATCGACGGAAGACACGCCTCTTACATCTTAGACGTGCATTCTTCTGGAAGGACAAACGTTGACTCTGACCATTTTCTTGTCGCAGCAGGGTTTAGAGAGCTCGACTCGAAAAGGAACTACGAACCGCCCTAAGGAAAAAATTCTACGTTGGACGCCTTAGCATACCTGGAGTCACCAGAGCCTACAATGAGCATCGGATCGAGAAGCTCTTCGGTGTGCTTTCACATGCCACAACCACCAACAACCAGTGGTCCCAGTAGCGCGAAATCATCAAAGAGGCAGCCAAAACCACTCTAGGCTACCAACCGCCCCCCTTAAAGACATGTCGTGTGATGATGAATGCATTCAGCTGAGAAAGGTGACAGTGCAGAGCAGCGAGAGATGAGCAGCGAGAGAAGAGCATCGAGTATGAAGAGGTAAAGAGAAAAATACCCTGCGTAGAAAGAAGAGGACCTACGCAAGCTCCCAGCTCAAGGAGAGAGTCGGCTTTAAAAATGGAACGCAGGCTCTTCGAACAAGCCAACCTTGTCATCAGGGGGGTTCACATGGGCCAACATTGCTTGACAATATGGCTTGATTTGATCATTTGAACGCAAGAAACAACCGCTTGACAGCCAATGTTGTATGGTTTTTAAAAGATTTTGAATACTTGTTCCATTTTCATCAAGCGATGCTGTCATGCCATGTAAACCCCTCTATCGAGGCACAGGGAATAGTAGATGTATTCAAGCAACATTTTCTGCAGCTGCTGAATGGACATTAGGGAGAGCGAGAAATAGGACGAGAAGCAAACCCAACTCCATTCAATAAAATAATCTTAACTATAAAAAAGCTCAAGAATAACAAGGCCGCCAGATCTGTTGGTTTACCAGCGGAGCAATTCAATCACAGGGCGGGTTTGTGTTAAAAGGGTGCATGCATCAACTCATCAACCAAGTTTGGGTGGAAGGAAGCATGCCCGATGACTGGTCTATCAGCTCCATATATTCCATATCCATCTACAGTATCAGGCTATCCTATGCAAATCACTATGTAAAACGTCGCATACAAGATCCAATCCAACGTACTGTGGGAGCGTCTAAAGTCGTTCTGGATCACTATAATCAGCAAGTGTATGGATAGGCAGATCGATTATATACCAAAGTATTCACTCTCAGGCAAATCCTGGAAAAGACCAACGAATTATAAGTAGAAACTATCTGTTCATCGAATTAAAAGCTGCACATGATACCATGCATTGTCAGGAGCTCTATGTATGTATATTGTATATGGCGAAGGCTGGACTTGGGATCCTGGGAAAACTGATCCAGTTGTGTTGTGAAAAAAAGCGATACAATGTGCAATTTGGGAAAAGCACTTCCAAACATGCATATGGTTTCCGCAAGGAGATTCGCTATCATGGGATTTATGCAATTTTGTTCCAGATAAAATAGTGTGCAGAACAGGCGTTAACACTAAAGGCATTATGTTCAAATGATCCAACTTCTAGTATATGACGATGATGCTTACATCATTGACCGCTCCCAACAGGCCGTTATAGAGGCTTTCACCGCACTTGAACAACAGGTGAAACTTGTAAGTCTTCAAGTAAACGAGGCCAAGGTCAAGTAAATGCTATCAACAAATAATTAAACATCTGTCAACTGGCTAGGACAAAACATCACGGTTGGTGGTATCAATGTGGAAGTAGTTAAGGAGTCCATCCACCACAGAGTAAAAATTAATGCCAGGAATCTTACTGAAGATCCGACGAAGGATTATCCTAGCCAACCGGTGCCACTACTTGGGTTTGGCTCAACAGATGGGTTCAAAACTCCTCACATGAAAGGTGAAGTGCATGCTCTATAAGACCCTTACCCTTCCTGTCCTGCATTACAGCACCGAATGTTGGGGCGATAAGAAAAAATGGAGAGCTGAAGCTGGGTTCCTTCAAAAGAAAAATTCTTCGAAGGAAATTTGGTTCTGTTTGCGAGGAAAGCGAATGGAGGAAAATATACTGCCGCGAACTCTATGAGCTGTATCAAGAGGTGGATGCAGTCCACATCCAGAAAATCAAGACACGTCTACTGCATTGGCTCTGCCAGGTTGAGCAGTAATGCTCCTACCAAGAGAGTCTTCGTATCCCAGCCCCCAGGCTCGAGAGAATGAAGAAGTTTGAACCTCCTCTGGTTTAAAGACGAAGCCATCGTGGATGCCAGTGTAATGAAGCATTACAATTTTACCCCCCCTGCCTACGCACCTGTCCAAACCAAACAACCATTCCCTATACCACCAACTCCCAAAGCAAAACCAAATACCTGCCCCATATATATTTCCTACATTAATGCCCCCACCGGGCTACACACTGAAAAGTAGAAAATACTAACCGACCCCACCGCATGCACCCATAGCATGTACACACCGCAAGCTGCAACGAACAACTGATTGCCAAAGCTTATCACATTATCACATAGATTATCAGCACCGAAATAGAAATTCCCCACACTCACCGGATTACAACAACAACAAGAACTAGGTGTGGTGAAATTACATAAGAAAATAAGTACGAAGAAAGAAGAACTCCTCTTGCCTCCTGCACGTTGCTACTAACAATGATGGCCTAGGACCTGAATGGTAAATTGCCAAGATGGTATCAGCCAACCAACCTCCTGCCGTTCGCCTATGGCAACGATAGTAATGCGACACATAAATAGAAAATAGAACAAAGCCCGTCCCCGTATCCCACCTTTCTTGGCCTACGTATAGACATAAATATTATTTACTAAGAGGTGATGACGTGGTAGAACGAGGGACAACACCTTAGGAAAATACACTTCGCTTTCAACTTACTCATGGTGCAGCCGGAAACTGCTATGAGAAACCACCATACAATCGGCAAAATCAGTGTCGAAACCGCCGCCGTCAACGATACCACAACGTGACTAGTTCAAGTAACGCGACTTCCCCCCACCAGTGGTAAGGGGTCTGAAAAAGAAATGAACCAAGTGCCGATCTTACCGGATTCATCCGAGATTTTTACCAGTTGTACTGAGATTTTTACCAGTTTTTACTGAGATTATTACCAGTTGTAGTGAGATTTTTTCCAGTTTTACTATGATTTTTACCAGTTGTACTGAGATTTTTACCAGTTTTACTGTGATTTTACCGGATTCGTCTGCAATTTTTACCAGTTGTACTGAGACTTTTATGAGTTTTACTGTGATTTTACCCAATTTGTCCGCGATTTTTACCAGTTGTACTGAGATTTTTACCAGTTTTACTGTGATTTTACCGGATTCGTCTGCAATTTTTACCAGTTGTACTGAGACTTTTACGAGTTTTACTGTGATTTTACCCAATTTGTCCGCGATTTTTACCAGTTGTACTGAGATTTTTACCAGTTGTACTGTGATTTTACCGGATTCGTCCGTGACTTCCAGTTGTACTGAGATTTTTACCAGTTTTACTGTGATTTTTACAAGTTGTACTAAGATTTTTACCAGTTTACTGTGATTTTTACCAATCGTACTGAGATTTTTACCAGTTTTTACTGAGATTATTACCAGTTGTAGTGAGATTTTTACCAGTTTTACTGTGATTTTTACCAGTTGTACTGAGATTTTTTACCAGTTAGTTGTACTGAAATTTTTACCAGTTTTACCGCGATTTTTACCAGTTGTACTGAGATTTTAACTAGTTTTACTGTGATTTTACCGGATTCGTCTGCAATTATTTTAACCAGTTGTACTGAGACTTTTACGAGTTTTACTGTGATTTTACCGGATTCGCCCGCGATTTTTACCAGTTGTACTGAGATTTTTACCAGTTTTACTGTGATTTTTACCAGTTGTACTGAGATTTTTACCAGTTTTACTGTGATTTTTACAAGTTGTACTGAAATTTTTACCAGTTCTACTGTGATTTTTACCAATAGTACTGAGATTTTTACCAGCTGTAGGTACTGAGATTTTTACCAGTTTCACTGTGATTCTACCAGCTCCAACAACTCATTCCGCTGGACTCCATACAACGCAAGTTCCGTGAAAAAGACGAAAGCCAGGAGGGAAACCAGCAATAACAACACAAGGAATCAGCCGTCGGAACGCAGCAAGACTAGCAGTACTATAAATTACCTAATTAACGCATAGATTATAATAGATAATAATAATTCTGATTTATAAATGAATAAAGAAATTGACTTAAGGCTCAAGTTTCGTACTTCTTAAGCAAGTACCCCGGAAACCCGGTGAGCTACCTCAGCCTCTGATAAAAAGGTATACATCACACCAGAAAGCTTGGTTTTGATGACTGGAAGCAGCGTGCTTGGGATTGTAGAGGATGGAAGGCTGTCATGTCACAGACTGCGACCCTTCATGGGATGGGAGTCGGATAAAGTATTCGTTTTCTAAATATTGAATTTTCAAAAAAATGATTTATTTTTTTCAAATAAGAAAAAACATTTGTTTCAAAATTATGGTAGAGTGGTGGGCCTTTTTTGAAAAAAAAAACAGAATTAAAAAAAATAGCTAAAAAAATTGTATGAGAGGTGCCGTTACCTTAGGTAGGCTTTAAAAAATGTAGGGGTGGGTAACCAAAAAACGCTATGTGCTGCAAGTTCAAAGCAAATAAGCCAAGCCATTTAGGTTTTAGCTGAATAAACAGAAGGAATTGTGAAACCTACTGTGTTCACCTTCCCTGTCATATCAGGATTGATAAAAACTCTAGTTCGATTTTCTATTCGTGAGAAAATCGAACTCGAGTTTTTTATCATAACTAGCCATAGGTATTAGTAGTGGCTGCATAATTTTCAACGAGCTGACAGTTGTTTAGTTTTTTCTGACCACAGCAACTTTTAAGTACTTACCGACCAGTGCTTTTGTATTTTTTTTTTTTTTGGAATAAAACTGTCGTATAGAATAGTCCACTTTTCCAAAAGCACTGGATGAGATAGGTAACCTTAAGGTCACCTCCACTTCCCTTCTATTCTTGAATAGCAAATTATATGGAATGAATATTATAAACGATAAAAGTAAAACAATATTTTGTTATTGTTTCTTATGAAAAAGTCATAATATTCAATGACAGAAGTGATAATCCAGTCAACCTCCATCCACCATCATCATGAGAGATTTGCAATCCCAAGCAATTTTTCCCAAACATGGCAAAAGCCATCGAATCGAATTCCTAGAGATGAATTAATTCGGGAATGGGATAAAATGAAAAAAAAAAAGAAAATAATATCCGAACATTGAAAATCCCTGTGTTTATATGTTGCCACAAAAATAACTCCATTGAGACAATAATACACAGCGACAGGATATAAATTATGAGGCTCGTAAAGGCAATCGTTTCCTTTAAATATACAAAAAAAAAAAATAAGACAGAAGAGAACGACATTTTGACACACACATGCAGGACGCAAGCAAACACCAAGTTCAGTTCAGTTCAGTTCAAGCAGACACGTAGACATCATAGCAAATCATTCAGGTGTGATTTGATAAATGTCGGGCTATATTCCCAGATTTGATTGAAGGGATGTATCACTGGATTATTTAACACTGTTTTGAGCTTCGAAGATTGATGCGAGCGATTATGAAAGATGGATACCAAAATCCAGGATGCGTATGTGTAGGCAGCCTGAGTTATATGTTGGTTAGGGTGGGCTGTATGGAGTATATGGGCATAGGATCCAGCTCCCTCAACACGTCGAGGCACCGTGTTGCGTTTTGTATTGTAAACGACCAAAATTAAACTTGGCTTCTAATAGGGATCTCGCAAATGGATGGGCTTTTCTTCTCTATTTAACTTTCAGTAGAAATCATTTCCCAAAAATGAAAATAGATTGGCAGTAGATATGTAGGTATGCATGATTTAAGGGATGTAGGTATAGATACAAACATTGAGAGACGTAGACAAAATAATATTTTTCCTTTTTTAGGAAATAAAAATGAGTCTATGATGTTCAGAAAGAAAAGTGATTTAATCAAATTGATTACTCCAGGCTATTTTTTGAGAAGACAGTTGTTGTGGCTTTAAGAAATTAAGAATATGTGTTTATTTCTCCGGAAAATTTTTGTAATTTCTTGTGAGCAAATAAAACAGGTCTGCTGACAATGTTAGAAAGTTTTTCAAGAAAAGAAGTAGGTACTCCTCCAAAATAAACTTGTAATCATTTTCTGCGAAACGACCCACGATCAACTTTGTCCAAAATGTATCCCTCACTGCTCCGTGCTTAAGCTATTAAATACTTGTTTGAAAACTTTTGATACTTTTTTTGTAAAATACTTATTTGTTGAATTTCACCTAAGCAGATATGTACAGTACATACATCACCTCTACAGTTGATTTTAAAATTAATGATTGAGCTTAGAAGGACACAACATACCTTATATACTCATTTAATATACTCATTTTAATAGTGACTATATCTAGACAACTAACCTACAGACCAAACATAATAACACTTTCATTAAAACCTAGAACTTTAGAATATATAGAGATTATAGAGCTTTAACATAGTCACCATCAGTGCACCTCATCAGACAGTCACAACTTGTTGCCGTCCCCATAACCAATGACGTCAATGTGATGAACACACAGTTTGCTGTCCATTCTCAATCATGATGCAGAGATGCAGTGATATTGATGCTGTTCTGTTGATGATGCTGTTATGTGCTGGTTCTATTCCCGTAAGAACCAAGGACAGGGTAGGTAGGTATAGGTACTACTTTAATGATGACCCCAATAACATGAATCTTCCTTATGCTCGTATCGAAGGATTATGTTAATGACAAACATTAAATCATGGTATGTTGCATCCATTGTCTTGTCATTGATAATTATTTAAAGTTAATTAATTTAAATTGTATGTCTATGGCAGTCAATTGTCGTTATTGTGTTAGTGGTTAATTAATTTTCTCAATCCACAATATAGGAGAGATATAATTTTTCTAGAGAATAGAAATTGCATTGGAAGATAGAAACCCATAAATACCATTTAGGTAGATTATATATTTAAATGCTTGAGGTAATTTGTGTATTAGGTGAACAAGGTTTAAGAGAAAATAAAACCTTGGGAGGATGTACACCTGACAATTCCTCACCTCTGGTAAGAGTAGATGACGTGCTCACCCCCAACAAAAATTTAACCGCTGTCCCAATGAGGTTGGATTTAAAGACTTTCCCGCCCGGAGCATTGATGTCCATTCGCCCTAGGTGACCCAGCCACCTCAGTTGTTGGCTTTTCTTTTTGTGGCTAGGTCGGTGTTGATGTATTGTCCGTACAGTTCGTCATTCTTCTCCATTCCCCATCTATGCACACGGGACCAAAAATCACCTGATGAATTTTCTTTTCAAAACAGCCTAAGGCGTTCTCATATTCGGTAGGGTCTTTGCCGACCTTGATCGAGTAGTTTCATACGTGGTCTTGAAATCGCTGGAAAGGTGGTGGGTATCGATTTGAAACTCCTGGGTTTTTTTCCAAGATCTGCCAATATTTGGTCAATTGTGGACTTCCCTTGCCTAAAGTGGCAGTGATATATGGACGTATCAGTTTGTTGACGAATACCTTCAGGTGTTCACAAAGTACGCCTTTGTAGTTGGTGCAGTCCAGAGCGTCACCTTTCTTGAAGATCCGGCAAACAATGCTGAGGTTCTATTCATCGCGCATGCTTTCCTCCGACCTCCGACCATATTTTGCAGATGAGCTGGTGCATACTCCTAAACAATTCATCGTCATTAAAGGCCATCAGCTACAGCAACTTTATTGGATTTAAGTTTAGATTTACTTCGTCGAGATCGTGTGAACGCGGAATTGTTGGCCTACTTTGGCGTCGTCTAGGTTGAATGGTGAAATCTGCATGGTAGCGGAATTCGGTTCATCATCGCCGTTATACAATTTGCAGGAATAATTTTTCCACATCCTCACCTCAGCACCGACTGCGATTCTACCACGATGTCCCCCAGGGAGATATTATTTTTACTTTTTTGTAAAACGTCCTAACTTCATTCCAGCAGTGGCATCTCTCTATTTCCTCGATCACGCACCTTTCATGCTCTTTTTTTTCTTCTGAAAAAGCTGGTGTTCCTCTCTCCTTTTCTGCTCGTAAAACTCGTGTGCAGCTCTGGTCCTTCTATGCAACGCTTCTTTGTACGCTTGTGGCTCAATGTACCTGTCGGCGTTCTTTATCGAACCAGGGGTTTTGCTGTGGTGGTCGTGAGAGGCCCAGTCCGTCGGAGGCGGCATCTCTGATGGCTTCCTGGTAATTCTTCGACTGGTTCTTGATTCTTGCAGTTGGCAGCTTAGGACTATTTACTGGCTGAACAGAATGGAGACGGATCTGCAACTGGAGCTGCAACTGGAATAGCTGTCAAAATGTTGAATACCCACAAATTCAATGATGCGAACAGAACACGACGCAACTGCAGACGGAGCTGCAGACGCAACTGAACAAGTTGGCCAACTTTTAACTTTTGCTTGCAGCTTTTTTGACGTTTCGAAATTGTGAGCAAAACAGAGTGTTAACATGTGGGTTACAGTAATTTTTAAACTCTTTTCAATGTCTCATAAAGACGTAAAGCAATTTTAGCTTCTTTTTCATCATTACTAATTTTTATTTTTGTTTTCATTTTTATTTTCGATACTAAAATGTCAGAAAGCTGTACAGCTGCATTGTGTTCGCGTAAAAAAAATCACGTACGACTCTTTTTGACAGCTATTCCAGTTGCAGCTGCAGCTCCAGTTGCAGCACTCTATTCTGTTCAGCCAGTTAAGAGAGATTTAAGAGGGCGCTGGAGACTCCATCGGAAAAGGACCTGGCGATTTCTTGTGAATATTGCCGTCCGACGTCGAACTTCCTCGTAGTATTTCCCTATTTTGGTATTAGGCTGGATATCCGTAGCATTACCTTGGCTAAAACGAGGTAGTGGTCCAAGTCAACGTTGGCTCCTCGGAACGTTCGGCCATCCTTGATACTGGAGGAGTGCCTTGCGTCAATCGTAATGTTTTCAATCTGGTTAGCGGCTGATTGACCAGGAATTCACCAACTGCGTACTAGCTATCACAACGTTTCGCCTCCCAGCAAAGTCGATTACCCTGAGTCCGTTATCGGAGATGGTGTGATGCAGGTTATATCTTCCGATTGTGCCACCAAAGACGTCTTCTCTTCCTAGCTTAGCATTAAAAACTTTGATGTTATAGCTATGGCATTGCTCAAATGTCTTGTCGCAGGAGCTCGTAGAAAAAGAGTTGTTCTACGTCCTTGGTGTCGTCAACTTTCTCCTCTGTGGGGGGCATGCGCGCATATGAAGCTAGGCGCTCGCTTACATAGTTGAAACTCACACTTCTTGCCTAAGCCTGCCTCTAATGACGAATCCACATCCAAAAAATACTGCCCTTGTGGTCGGTAACAGTCTCCGTAGTAGATGTCGCAGTCTTTCAGTTTTCTTTTGCCCGGCCCATCGCACTTCTTGGATGGCGGTGATGTCTACTTTATAGTAGTCTAGACAGAGCTTCCGCCAAATATTCGGCTGCACGAGATGGTCTATAGAGAGACAAAACTTTCCACGTGTAGATCCAAAGTTCGTTGTCCTAATTTTGTTTGCTAGGTTCGTCAACAGTAAGTCCGTTCGTATCCGAGGTTTGTTGTTTCTTCGCAACTAAAGTTGCTTTACATGGCCGGGATATCACCCCGATGGCACGACTCGCAACCTGAAGGACCAGACCCTTACAATATAACTCCAAGTCGGGACAGCTGGATTAACCGCTCCATATAGGCCTGAGCTCCGAATATATTGTAGTAGCCCGTAGCCAAGCCTTACTGGAACTGCAGTCGCCATCGCTGATTCCAAACGGGAAATCTTCCGCTGCCGCCTTGAAAAAAGCAGATGTGCCTTACTGGAAACAATCTTCCTGCGTCCTGTCTTCAAGACTGTGGATAGCTCCGTTCACTCTCTATGTTGAACTCATCCACCGCACACCATCCTTCTATAATAGGCTCGTCCATGACTTCAACAGTATCATACAGCTATAGTCATTTCCCACAGAAGATTATAAAGTGTTGCTATTTTTGTCATTTGTTCAGCACTTGCGCTTATTAGTTTAGCAAGTCAAGTCCGGATGAACGAGACTAGTACCCGATGGCTACCACTTGGAGGTTCAAGAAACAAGTTCCCTGGCAAGATGTCGGGCAACCCCGAAATCCATGTAATATAGGGGCTTTGAGCACTCAATTTCAATTGGTGCGGGACAATTTATTTTATTACATATACTCGAAACATGGGGATCTTGAAGATTTTGGAATTGAGGATTTTGGTTTTAGGGACTTTCTTAAATGGATCTGATATTTGGAGATTTCGGTTTTGGGGATTCTAACTTGGGGATTATGATTTGGAGATTGTGATTTGGGACTCAAGTATACTTAACCCATAAACACAACACTTAAATGCTTGATCGAAGTAGATTTACCTATTCTCATGACTTGACAAAAATTAGGCCACATAAGGATGTAGTAAAACAAACTGACAGCATTACAAGCCCCCACAAAAAATATAATTTCAAAATTCTTCTTTTGAAGAATTTCAGGGCTTGCATATTTTGCCCTTAAATTCCTCTTATCACAAGTAAGAAGAAATAAACATTTAATTCCTAATCTCGTTATGTTTTTTTATTCTATTTTTGTTATTTGCAAATCCTTAAATCCATGTTTGTATGCAAGTGCTGTTACAAGTATGTTTGTCTTATTTTAAACCACATCCCACAAACTTATCCGAATTGTGTCATTCAAAAACACCTCTTATCCTTTAATCTTCGTATAAATTAAAATTACACGTTCATCTGTCACACGCAATCGAGTTATCAACTACAAGGATATCTATTTCTCATCTGTTCCGTAAATTCACAGCATAAATCCTTCTCGGATGCCAAACATTCCTAGAATAAGAATTGTCATTCTTATCTGCTAGATGGTAAGAAAGAACGAATATACTGCAAGGCAGGGCCGGGCGGCGCGGATCTTAGTGTTTAGCTCAGAAATTTCTACCGTTGCTTGCTCCTATCTATGAGCTAAAGCTTTTTGCATAATGAAAGGTATTCATCCTTATAGGAACATCCGTGATGCCATACAGACAGTTATAAGGAAACAGAGTTTTCAAGTATGCCATACCAAACCAACCCACTTTTCTCTTTTCCACTTCATTCCCTTTGCTGTCTTTCTCCTACGGTTTAAGCTGTAAGCTGATACGGGATAGGTTTTTTATTTTTAAGATAAATTTGTTTACCATGGTAACGTGCAATGTATAGGTAGGCAAAGAAAAGGAAGTACAGAAGCTGGCAGCACCGGATGGAAGTACGTGATTGTAGTCGTTTCAAGTGTTTAATTTTAAATATATACTTCTATACACCTACGAACGACAAAAGTCAACATTACGCTTAATATATACCCTACACCAACATATATCATTTGCACAAGCACACCTACCTATGTTGAGAAAGGAGTGTGCTGAAGGCCGGGTAAAAATTACTGCTGCAACTTCAAGAATACAAAAGAAAGCACAAGAACTTTTGATCCGGTAAGAGGGTTCCTTCCTGTTTTGTTTTGAAATTTAACATTTCACCTCTTATTATAATATTATGGAGAGCAAAAAAATCAAGAACAAAATTCCATCCACGACAATAACAACAACAACATCAAAATATATTTTAATTCCTGTGTTTTTATTTTATTTTTATTTTTTTGAATCTGTAGGAAAATCCTGTAAAAGAGATGTCCTTTTGCCAGCTTGAATAATTGAATGAAGAAAGATGTTTTTTCTTTTACTTTGAATCCTTTAAAAAGAATGTAAAATTGCACTTACTTATTGACATTTATTTTATGCAGGTTTCTATTTGAAAATAAACTTCTATAAATAGAGAGACATAAGGAAAAAGGACATTTAAAAGTTGCATTATTTTAAACTGAAAAGAAATAATATGTTTCAATTGAATTTATTATTTAAATGTAAATAAGAAGATATCCTTCTATGAAAGGTAGAGAAGGTTGGGTACCAACTTATGAAATTTATCTACCTGAAATCACGGTTGCCACCTGCAAAAGAAAATTCCTACCAAGTTTCCCAAAAAAACCTACCAAAACGAATAAACACCTACCAAATAAAAAACTATTAGGGTATTCATGCAACGTCGTAAGTTTACAAATAGTGTAAAATGATAAGTTTGCATGAACGACCTTTTTATTAATTTGGTTAAATGCTGTGTAATTGAATCAGCTGTTTGTTAAACGTCAAATATTTGGGCGCGTTCGGCTTGGGTCGAGGAGTTGGTTTTACAGATAATGCATTATGGTCTGTTTATTTGCATGTGTGTGTACCTGTACAAATATATATTTGTTTTAATAGATACGTGTAGTAAGTAGTCCTGTTAATTCAATTATATTTGTTTTGCATTGGATTAAATACATCAATGCCATTCATTTTGCTAGAATCTCAATACCATTTCAACTCAACTCAAGTGACAAGAAACCTGGAGCTCCCGAGTACACTTCACGGAAGTGAAACTGAAATTTGTTGAGGTAGGAACGAAAAAAAGAGAAAAAGTGAATTATTACTTAGTTCTGATTTTGACAGTTCAAAAAGATATTTTGCGTTGGCTAATGACATCTGTTTCTAACAGCTTCCGACTATTTAGAATCTTCCCAACCAGTGCGAACCATTCGTTGACCCCAACAAAAACATTAATAAGAACACGTTGTTGTAAATGAAAACAACACGTTTTTCCTCGTCAACGAAAGATTCGCATTGGTTTGGGTAAGAATTTATAGTTCTACCTTAATAATTTATAAAAAGTAGCTTTCCTAAAGGCTCTCCCAAACCAACACGAAATTAAAGTGAATGATCTCAATACTAAAAACAACAAAAAACTGTCTTTGTGAATGCTTCGCTATAATTTCGCGTTGGTTGGGCAGAGCCTTTAATCGTTGAGTAAATGTAGACCTTCTAATTATTTTTGTTTGTGTAAACTATGTTTTAATTCACAATTTTTATCACCAACTAATTGCAATGCAATAATTACAGAACACATTCAGAACTTTTTTAGTTCTCCGAGATATTATCATTTATATCATGTTTCTAAACATGCCTGATTCTTAAAGTCACAAACACGCCTAATTCAATCTCTAAAAGTCACAATGACGTTTGGATAAGTTTAACCAAATATTTGGTTAATTTTCCGCAGCTAAATCCTTGGATAAAATTAACCAAATTGTGTAAACCATTTCCCATACAAAATTTGACAGTTCATTAACCAAAAGATAAAATTAACCAAATCGTAAACTTATCTAGTGTTTTACGCAGTTGCATGAATACCCCTTATATTTCCGTTCTGCAAATTTTCTTTGGTAGAAACCTCAAACACATTATAGGTACGAGGTTTATTCACAAGCGTGAAATCCATTTTCCAGAAAATTTGAAAAAAAAACGAAATTGTTGTATGATGAGCTAAAACAAAAATTCGAGTTCCACCCCACCCCAAAGATGTGCAGTAAATTTAAAGTGAATCAAGGTTTATGTTAACGAGATTCTTTTGGGCACATAGATGCTAGTTATATTTCCGAATTATTTATTTAGGTAGTTTCATGCTAGCATTTAATGATTTCTCCTTCTTTGGAATTTTCTATGTGCCCTATTACACGACGACTCTTGAGTCATGACTTTTTTCGAAATTCAATGAGTGCGAACGAGAAAAAACATCTAATCTCACCTTCGCACTCATTTATTTTCGAAAAAAGTCATGACTCTAAAGTCGTCGTGTAATAGGGCACTATGCATACAATTTTGACATAATCTTCAAATATTTTCACTTGAGGTTTGACATAATATATTTTTCAACATAATTTTGTATGAATTTGGTTAAAATCATTTTATTTTGAAAAATGAATTTCAAAAATTTTATCATTTGGAAATGAAATTAAAATTTTTTAACGAAATTAGATCACAATTGTTCTTAAACACATAGGCAGATGAACGCCAATTGATTCAAGTCTCTGTTTTATTGAGTGTATTTGACATTATTTGAGTTGATCGGAAATCATCTCAATTTTTATTTTTGTACAATGTCTTATATTATGCTCAAGAGTCAGAATTGAAAAAAACCTACCAAATCGGATCTTAGCCTACCAACCTACCTAAGCTGAAAAATCCTACCAAATTTGGTAGGATCCTACCAAAACGGCAACCGTGCCTGAAATACATATGGATATGTGCCTTATATAGGCTATTGAATATACCTTTTAAAAAGGAACAATTACGTGCAAGGATTTTTTTTATTGAATACCTATGTTTCTTTGGCCTATAAGTATGCTTAAAATTAAAAATGCTACTAAATTCACCCATGCGTTTCTGAGAGTATGGTCACACTTACCACTTTTCACCATTTTGTTTGGTATAACTCGAAAGGTGAGCCGAATTAGACAATTTTACACTTGAAACTTTTTGTTAAAAATTAAGTTTTCTATCGAATTAGATGTTTTGAATATAATAACAACAAAAACATAAATGTTAAAAAAAGAGCCAAGTTCTTATATGTACAAGAAACCTGTACGTAAAAAGTCAGCCAAAAAAAGTAATGAGATCTAAAATATATGCCAAGTTTTAAGTTCATAAAGCTCAATATCAAATATCTTAAGTAGAGAAATATCAAAGCAATTCCAAATCATGACCGAAATTTGGTATTTAATGATTACTGATTAAAATTTGGTGGGTTCACGGGTCAAGTTTTCATACATTTTAAAATTGTGATTAAGTAAGTAATTAAGAGAAAACTTGCCAAGTAAATCCACCAAATTTTAATCAGTAATCATTAAATACCAAATTTCTGTCATGATTTGGAATTGCTTTGATATTTCTCTACTTAAGATATTTGATATTGAGCTTTATGAACTTAAAACTTGGCATATATTTTAGATCTCATTACTTTTTTTGGCTGACTTTTTACGTACAGGTTTCTTGTACATATAAGAACTTGGCTCTTTTTTTAACATTTATGTTTTTGTTGTTATTTCACTCCTTTTTGCAAAGATTAACTTTACCAGGTGAAAATCAAGCCTTAGGGCCTTACAAAGTTGCATAATTCTACGACAACCGAAAGCGCTCCATATAAATTATAGCTGATAAAGTGGGTGGATGGCGCGCCCCCCGAATGCAAAATTCAAATTTTTCAATTTTTTTTCTTTCTAAGTACTTCAAGCCCTACCGACCTACCAATTTTCATTGTTCTACAACAATCAGAAGTGCTCCATATAATTTATAAGGATTTTTAAGAATGTGGGTGGATGCCACGCCCCCTGAATGGAAAATTCCAAATTTTTCAATTTTGTTCATTCTAAATACTTCAAGCCCTACCGACCTACCAATTTGTCTCGTTCTACAACAATCAGAAGTGCTCCATATAATTTATAAACAAATTTTAGAATATGGGTGTATGCCACGCCCCCTGAATGGAAAATTCCAATTTTTCAATTTTTTTCTTTCTAAGTACTTGAAGCCCTACCGACCTACCAATTTTCATTGTTCTACAACAATCAGAAGTGCTCCATATAATTTATAAAAATTTTTAATAATGTGGGTGGATGCCACGCCCCCTGAATGGAAAATTCCAATTTTTCAATTATTTTCTTTCTAAGTACTTCAAGCCCAACCGACTTACCAATTTTCATCTTTCTACAACAATCAGAAGTGCTGCATATAATTTATAAGGATTTTTAAGAATGTGGGTGGATGCCACGCCCCCTGAATGGAAAATTCCAAATTTTTCAATTTTGTTCATTCTAAATACTTCAAGCCCTACCGACCTACCAATTTGTCTCGTTCTACAACAATCAGAAGTGCTCCATATAATTTATAAACAAATTTTAGAATATGGGTGTATGCCACGCCCCCTGAATGGAAAATTCCAATTTTTCAATTTTTTTCTTCCTACGTACTTCAAGCCCAACCGACTTACCGATTTTCATCGTTCTACAAAAATTGGAAGTGCTCCATATAATTTATAAGGATTTTTAAGAATGTGGGTGGATGCCACGCCCCCTGAAGGGAAAATTCCAATTTTTCAATTTTTTTCTTCCTACGTACTTCAAGCCCAACCGACTTACCGATTTTCATCGTTCTACAACAATTGGAAGTGCTCCATATAATTTATAAGGATTTTTAAGAATGTGGGTGGATGCCACGCCCCCTGAATGGAAAATTCCAAATTTTTCAATTTTGTTCATTCTAAATACTTCAAGCCCTACCGACCTACCAATTTGTCTCGTTCTACAACAATCAGAAGTGCTCCATATAATTTATAAACAAATTTTAGAATATGGGTGTATGCCACGCCCCCTGAATGGAAAATTCCAAATTTTTCAATTTTGTTCATTCTAAATACTTCAAGCCCTACCGACCTACCAATTTGTCTCGTTCTACAACAATCAGAAGTGCTCCATATAATTTATAAACAAATTTTAGAATATGGGTGTATGCCACGCCCCCTGAATGGAAAATTTCAATTTTTCAATTTTTTTCTTTCTAAGTACTTGAAGCCCTACCGACCTACCAATTTTCATTGTTCTACAACAATCAGAAGTGCTCCATATAATTTATAAAAATTTTTAATAATGTGGGTGTATGCCACGCCTCCTGAAGGGAAAATTCCAATTTTTCAATTTTTTTCTTCCTACGTACTTCAAGCCCAACCGACTTACCGATTTTCATCGTTCTACAACAATTGGAAGTGCTCCATATAATTTATAAGGATTTTTAAGAATGTGGGTGGATGCCACGCCCCCTGAATGGAAAATTCCAAATTTTTCAATTTTGTTCATTCTAAATACTTCAAGCCCTACCGACCTACCAATTTGTCTCGTTCTACAACAATCAGAAGTGCTCCATATAATTTATAAACAAATTTTAGAATATGGGTGTATGCCACGCCCCCTGAATGGAAAATTCCAATTTTTCAATTTTTTTCTTTCTAAGTACTTGAAGCCCTACCGACCTACCAATTTTCATTGTTCTACAACAATCAGAAGTGCTCCATATAATTTATAAAAATTTTTAATAATGTGGGTGGATGCCACGCCCCCTGAATGGAAAATTCCAATTTTTCAATTATTTTCTTTCTAAGTACTTCAAGCCCAACCGACTTACCAATTTTCATCTTTCTACAACAATCAGAAGTGCTGCATATAATTTATAAGGATTTTAAAGAATGTGGGTGGATGCCACGCCCCCTGAATGAAAATTCAAATTTTTCAATTTTTTTCTTTCTAAGTACTTGAAGCCCTACAGACCCACCAATTTTCATTGTTCTACAACAATCAGAAGTTCTCCATATAATTTATAAGATTTTTTAACAAAGTGGGTGGATGCCACGCCCCCTGGATAGAAATAGCATATTTTCGATTTTTTCCTATGTATGCACCACAAGAGCTACCGTTGTGCGAAATTTCAAGTTTCTACGATGTCTGGAAGTGCTCCATAATTTTGATGATCTGTCAGTGAGTCAGTGAATCAGTGAGTCAGTGAGTCAGTGAGTCAGTGAATCAGTGAGTCAGTGAGTCAGTCAGTCAGTTACGGTTTTGCGATTTTTGAAGTCCTATATCTCGGGAATTACTAATGCTAAAGAGTTGAAATTTGGTGAGCCACCTGTGTTTGATCAGCTCAGCAAATACTGCGAATTTGAAGTTTCTGACTTTATAGGTACTGAAGTTAGAGGGGGGTTGAAAATCGCCTGAGTTTGTTCCTGTAAAAAGGGTGTAGTGCCGCGAACTTGGCTGGGCACTACCGTGCCCTTTGATTATTAACAGTCTTGAGTCTGATTTTTAGGGAATCAGATATCTGTGTCTATTTAAAATTGGGTTTGTGTTAATACTAACTTAAATAGCGGAGTTTGGGCATATTAAAACTATTAAGGTAGAAGATCGTGTTCAGCGTCTTATTCTAAACCACTTTATCACTCTAGTGTCATGTATCACCCTCATCATCAAGTCCTGTAACCCCAATTAAGGCACAGAGCGCCAACAAGAACAAATTATTTTCATCCTTCACAGTCTGCAGCTATATATTTTGAACTGTAGCCACGTATTTTTCTGAGAGTCTGCTAGAACTGTTGATTTCCATGTTGTTCTTGGTCTTTCAACCCACCGTGCACTCAGAAGATTCCATTCAAAGGACTGCTTTGCAATTTCATCATTTGGTTTCCTCAATGTGTGACCAATCCAACGTCATTTACGCTTGCTTTTTTATATCAACGTCAAGCCACTCTTGGACTTGTCGTGCGCCACAGTTCTTCGTTTAGTATAATATATGGCCAGTAAATTTTCCCCAAAGCCTGCAATTTCCTCGTAATAGTAGTCATGACTTTCCAGGTTTCGTAAGCATATAACAGCCCAGACTTGACATTGGATTCGAAGAATCTCAACTTAGTCCGTAAAGAGATTTGACTGGATTTCGAAATTTGGGACAGTGAACCGAAGGCTGCGCGAGCTTTATTTATTCTACTTTGAACGTCCATATCAGTCCAACCATTTGCTGCATTAACTTCCAAGGTAGTTAAATTGTTAAACCTCTTCAACTGGCATTGCCTGTAGAAAAAAAAAGCTGATGTGTTTACGGCCTGTGAGGATTATATTTGTCTTTTTGCTATTTATTTTTAGACCACTCGACCTTCCTTTTACCTTCAGTGTTTGCCATATCCCACTCAGCCCACTGATGTTATAACTTTTTAGGCTTTCGCGGTTGTTAATAGACATAATAGATAATTATTTTTCGGATTAGCCGCGTAATAAAAGTTTAAAGAGTGCACTTTGGTACTCACCCCGAACGTTTCGCATCAAATTGCATTGAGCGTGGTCACCGGGAAACTGCTCTTGAAATGTTATAATGTATTAGATTGACTACGCAGGTTGTAGCTGTGCGTAGGTGGTTCTATCTCATGATGTTGTTGTTGTTGTTGTTGAGGTGCAGCTTGTTGGGAGCAAACAATGCTCACTACATCGGAGGGTGTTTTAAGTTTGAACTGGGATGCCGGTAAGGTGTTAATGACGGGATCCCAAGAACGTGAAAGCTTAAAACTGTCATCTCGATTGATGTTATTTGCCAAGAGACATATATCATCGGCATAGTCTAAATAACAAAGCCTTTTAAACGGATAGCTGCCCATTGTATAAAACAAAACATCTTGCGATGTTATGGAACTCTCTTATTATTATTTTTTTTTTTTTTTTTGACCGTGGGTAGGTGCAAAACCTGCATCAGGCTATGAGGACCGGAAAACGCGTGCTCATAGAAGTGTGAGATTCTTACTACACTAAAACCACCTCCACTTCCCGATTGCAACTAAGTTGAAACTTATCTAGCAATTTATTTTTAACGAAGTTAAGTAACGTGTTGCAGGTAACTTTCCGGTGAAAGTTTCTGCTTATTCCGCGATTTTAAAGCGGTTTTGTGTTCACCGCACCAAGTCGGAAGGTTTTGTTCTTTGCAGACGGCGTACTAAATTCGACTCGTCAAGAATGTCGATAATCGTTGGATTAGCGTGATCTAATAGCCGATTTCTATGTTTTCGCGCGAAACTCTTTATTTCGTCTCGAACCGTTGGAATCCCGAGATCCCTGTGAAGATCTTCGTTTCTTATATACCATGGTGCATTTACAAATGACCTAAGCAATTTATTTTCAAACGTTTGTAATTTATTTAAATTTGTATCGCAGGTACAACCCCAGAGTTGTATACCATAAGTCCAGACAGGTTTAAGTACCTGCCTGTATAAAATCAACTTATTATCAATACTAAGCTTGGAATATTTACCGAGTAGCCAGTTCATATCTCTTAATTTACTTTTTAATTCTTCGCATTTCTTTTTTACGTGCGGCTTCCATTTTAATTTTGCGTCTAGAGTCATTCCCAGATATTTTGCTTCATTCGCAAATGGTACACGACCGGTATTAAGAAAGACGGGCAACCTATTTATTTTTTTATACGTATAGTCCACGTGGACTGACTTTTGTTCATTGAGTGCTATTCGCCATGTTTTTGTCCACTCATTAACATTATTAAGAGCATTTTGTAATTTAATCGTAGCTTCGTTAATCGTTTTGCCTGCTGCTAGTATTGCAGTATCATCAGCAAACGTTGCTACGAAAGTGTCTTCTGTTTGAGGTATATCACGTGTAAATAGAAGGTACAGAACTGGACCTAAAACACTACCTTGTGGTACCCCAGCCATTATTTCTTTGAAATTAGAATATTCATTTCCGTGTCTTACACGAAAAAGACATAATTCCAACAAGATCCACTTGGGATGATGAGGAATTTTTGAGAGATGAAGCAAACAATTCATTTCTACACGGATGGCTCAAAAACTGAAGAGGGGGTGGGTGGTGGCGTGTACTCAGAACGACTAAACATTAGTCTCTCCTTCCGTCTCCCTGATCATTATAGCGTGTTCCAAGCTGAAATCCTGGCGATAAAAGAAGTTTTATGTTTTATCTTGGCTCAAAGAAAAAGTTAGTAATATCTACATTAAATATCCGTATCTTCTCAGATAGCCAAGCTGCCCTTAAATCACTAGGCGCTGTTTCTACAAACTCCGTAACTGCCCGAAATTGTCGATCGTCTCTAATGGAGATGGCGGAACAGTTCAACATTAACCTTTTCTGGGTGCCGGGACACAGAGATATTCCAGGAAACTGCAAAGCCGATGAACTCGCCAGGCTGGGAACTATTACACCAATATTACCTAACAAGGTGAATATTGGAATACCAATTGCTACTTGTAAACTTATGCTTAAGCATGACTCCATGATGATAACAAACAGAAGATGGACAAGTATCACTACTTTTCTGGCGACGAAACAGATCTAGCCAACACTGGATCCGAAGCGTTCGAAATGTTTGTTATCTCTAAGTAGATTGCACATTAGCTCCACAATTGGTGTCATTACGGGACACTGCCCCATAGGCAAACACGCCAATAGACTCGGCGTGTTCTCACATGATTTCTGCAGAAGCTGCATGGACGAAGAGGAGGAAGAAGATATCCCTCACCTTCCTTGCTCATGTCCTGCTCTTTCTCAAAGACGTAAAATACACTTAGGAAGTTTTTTCTTTGAAGATCTTCCTACTCTTTCTAACTAGTGCCGTGCAATTCAGGTTGCATTTAAAAAAAGACCTAAGGTCTTACAGGCATATAGTAAAAAAAAAAAAAAAAAAAAAAAAAAAAAATCGACATTCACAGTCTCCATCGCTTCATTAAAAGCTCCAATTGGTTTAATTAACGAGGATCACCTCGCAGTCTTTATGTGGTATTACAATGGGCCTTTTCTGGCCTAGGTGTGTCAGCAGTTTTCATGGCAGCCACCTTAACCTAACCCCACATCTCATCAATTGTTGAATGTTGAATTACGTTTAATGACGAAGCTCTGTCGATAAGGTTGGTGACATAGCTACGACATATGTTGGGATAATTCGTATTGAACTTCGAACTACTTGCTGCACACTGTGATTGTCGTTGTACAGCTGCAGTTTATAAATTGAGACATTTCTAATACTTCGAACATAGCACATTGACTTTCTCCATTGCTGCGAAATCACGATAAAGTCAACTTGGTTTTCGATTTAACCATCCGGATGCACCCAAGTGATTTTGTTGCAGGTCTTAAGCTGCGTCCACATTATGTCGAATTGTGTAGATCAACATCGTTGATCAACAGTGTTGAGTAAGTGTAGACGTGTTGATCGACAAAGCCATTCAACATTTGTTGACCCAAACGTTACCCGATTCAAATGGATAGCAATCGACAAAGTTGTTCAACAAATTTCATTTTATTAAAAACATTTGTAAGGTTTTAATTTCATGAACATAATTTATTGGTTTTGTGCATTATTAATCACATTTTTACTAGATGAAAAATGCAACATTTGTTGTAAATAAGTATTTAATGTTAATAATATCGTTTTAACTTAATTGTTCACAAGAAAAAATAAAAAAGTTGGGTACCACCAGGATTCGAACCCTTCGGTTGCATCCTGACGCATCGATAAGAAACAATCCAATCCAAACCACACAAATGTTTGCTACGAAAGTTTTTCACGTACACACTAGAGTGTTGATCGACAATGTTAACCAACAATGTTGATCGGCATAGTGTGGACCGTCCTTTATGTTTAAGCACAGTCCCACCCAGTACAAGACGATTAGCGTTATAAAAATCGACCAGCAAATCGCCATTTTCATTCCGTGACCCCAAGCTATTTTTCCCGATTATGCGTTCCAGACCGTAGTTGTTTGGTTCGACTTGGGCATTGAGATCTCCCATGACAATTATAATGTCGGCTCTCGGAAAACATCTGTAAACTGAGTTTAGATGAGTGTAGAAAGCGGTTTTGTCTTCCTCGGTCGCTTCATTTGTGGGGGCGAAGCACTGAATTATTATGACGTTACGAATTTTTGAACGGAACTTGCTGTAATTATTCTTGCAGAAATGGGCGCACAGGAAATAAGACTACGCCTCGCTTCTTCGTTCAACATAGTTCCGACACCAATACCATGCAGCCTTGGGCCACCCTCACTTTCATCCTCCCCGGAATATAGCATTTTTGTTTGCCCAGTGTCAGGTGTGTATTCGGCTCTTCCTCTCCATTAAGTTTCGCTGATGCCCAGGATACTGATCATAAGTTGGAGCATTTCACACTCAACCTACTCGTATCTGCCTTCGCCGTACAAGTATCGAACGTTCCATGCTCTAATTCTCGTAAGTATGCGGTAGCCAAAATTATCATTTGCTCTTCTTGAAGGACTTCCTCTATTTGTTGACGATTTACTTATTGCTATGGCGTCTTGATTGACGTTGGTACATGAAAAATTCCGCACCCCCAAATCCGATGTGCGGTTTACAGCAGCCGAAGCTGCAGAAGGGTTCTCCATAAAATGGTTACCTCTTGGGGACTCATTTCCATTCGTTGTCATATTTCATGTATTATGTATATATCCTTCCACCATGGTGTTTTCCGAGATACGATTAATAACATACATAAGCTCAGATTTGACAGGTACACCTGCCCTTTGTATTTTTAAACACATAACTGGTCAAGGCCGCCCACTATGGGAAAACAGAAGTCTTTTGGAGCCGCCCAATATGGGTTACAGACGCTACTTGCTGTTGCCGTTGACCTTTTAGAAAAAAGGCTCCACCGCCACCAGACTATCATGCCGTTGACCGCCACTTGTAGTACATCCACCTTTTGGGGGCTTAAACCATCCCAAGGACAAGTGTGTGCCCTGACCAGCACTGCTGGTTTGTCTGCTTATCCCGGCATCCATTCAGTCCCCCTGCACGTAAGCGTTACCCACTCTGTACCACGGGGAGGTGTGCATGGGGATTTTTCTTTCGTTGTGCTTGGGGCCGTAGTGGCACCCAAGCACTCTCCAGTACCTTAGAGAGACTGAACCTGAACACAATAAATGTAGGCACCTCTCTACCTACTCATAGAAAACTACATTAAATAAAGTGTTAAAATAAGAACTAAAAACAACATACATACATATGTATTTACACCATTTTTGTTTTTAGCAAAATAATTCAATCCTAAAGAAAAATAAATTAAAAATCATCATAAAACAAATAGGTTTTTTTTTTGTTTTTATTGAACTAAAACAATTCATGG